>VOQK01029165.1:0-11256 GCA_015052645.1 Benitochromis conjunctus | reverse complement strand
TCTTATGAATTGCAATTTTACATTTCTTCCAGGTTCCAGGGATGACTGCTATCTCTCTCCATGTTTCACACGCAATGGCATTACTATTACTAACCTGTAATCAGTTTTAGTCGGGTGGAAGAGATATCTAAATGACCTGTCAACAGGAATGTGTATGAAGGTGTAAGAATGATGGGAACACAGTAATGCAGGGGAGGGTCTTGGAGAGAAAAGGCTCTCTGATGACTTTGATCATAGTAATTACGTCGTGGCTACTTATGTTTCTGATGCAAAAGGCAGCAATGTCAGCAGGCAGCGTAGAGGTGGTAGTGCAAGTTGTCATGGTTTCTTCTGTTGCCCTTTGTAATTGAAAAATCTTCTCATTGAATAGATGAAGGCAGTAGGATTTAAACTGTCTTGGCGCTCTATGAAATAATGTTGACTCAGAATAATGAGATTTTAGATTTGTGGAGGGTGAGTTTGTATGCACAGGTGTAAATGTACAGAATTTATCTTTGGAAAAGTGCAAAGTTGGTCTGTCTAATTAAAAAATGGCCGAAAAGGCTTTTAAGCAGATTTCTCACTCGGGGCTCTGTGATTGGTCTGTTCAAAGCAGTGGATGACAGAAACCCTCTCACACTCCTTGTCCGGCACTCCCACTTATCAACAAATCAGTGTTATTCTTTTTACTGATTTTAATTTATTTTTTGCTTGAGGCTTTATGTGATTTTTAGTCATCAAAATCTGTGCTAATGAACTGCAACCTTGAAATTTTTTTAGACATTTCAAATTAGGAGAAGAGATGTTTGTAAAAACCAGTATAAATAGCTTCATCAATCAATTGGGACTGTATGCTACATAGTACAACGTCCGTGCAATTACCCAACTGAGCCCATGCATGAATATCACAGGTAACTGTGCAGAGAGCTCAGAGTGAGTAAGCTGGAATCATGTCTTTCCTCCTGCATGCTCTACCTGGACACAGATTATCCAAAACCAAGATCCGTAAGGATTTTTTTGCCTAATACACCGCCACAGTGGATTTTACATCAAATAATCAAGATGTGGCTAAAGGGCAGACTTTCAATTTTAATTCAAGGGGTTTAACAAAAATACGGCATTAACTATTCATGAATTACAGCTATTTTTACACATAGTCCTCATTTTCACAAGTTGAAAAGTAAATTGACATCTGAAAGACAATTTTATTACAAACTAACCTCATAAAGCATCTGGAATTGATTCAAAATGTTTAATTTCCAGGTTGGTCACTGTTCACTGCATCTGTCAATATGACATTTAAAAAAGATGTTAGTGAAAGAAAATTAGGCGGTTATTGGGTTGGAAAAAAATGTGGGTTCTAGACTCAATGAAGTCAATGAAAAAACTATTGATATAGTTAAAATAATGTTAGTTTTTCCGATTAGTTTTTCTGAAATTTTGGACTATGTATAAAAACAAAAACGGCAAAAAGTTGTTGCAGTGATTTTTATGGAACTCCTTGAATTCAAAAAAGCATTATCAGAAGTCAGCCAGAATATTGATCCACAGGGAAGCACTTAAATGGAGAGTCTTCTACAGCCCTCACTCCAAGGATACTGTGTGGCAGTATCTCTTTGCAAAAGGGATGGAGGTTTCTGGCACAACTTCACCTACTTCCAGGGTGCATGGAGAAGAACAAGGGTCTGAAGAGGTTGTAGATCCAGCAACACTTTAACAGGGTCACAGGCCAAAACACACTGGTCAAGTAATAAAGCTGCTCCTTGTACCACAAGTGTTGCTGGAGCTTTGACCTCCTTAGTATCTCTTAGCTAAACAGAAGCTACAGACGCTACAGTCACTGAGTAAGACTTTAAACCACTGATTAGTTCATTAATCCATTCATCTGTCTATAACATTTTCATGTATTTCTTTTCTTTTCTTTTTTCAAAGAAATACAGATACTTTTCACGATTTCTTTTATTAATGACACGTTGTCACACAGTGATATAACACTCATACTGAGAAACCAACAAATTAACCTTTCCGCAAGAAAGATTTGCAGCGTCTCCCATTTCATACTAACAATGTCTTTTAATGCTGTTTGCAGAGAGAACATTGAATTAAAGTCTGTACAAATGGCTCTCCTTTTCTGGTTATTTGTTTTAATGGAAAAGAGAATATGCTCCGACCCACAGTATGCAGTGTTTTAACACGTCACCTTGTTCGCGACACCTTGAATTGATGGTCCCAGCGATGGCAAAGTCATAAAACTTGGTCTTACTTATTGCTCAAGGCTAAATGAGTCACCATAATGTACAGCTGTCATAAAGGTTTTTGAGTCTACGTTAAAAAGCTTTATCTGGGACATTGAAATTTTCATTACGGATTATTCTTTTATATTTTATTGTTTTATATTGTATGGGACTTAGAGAGAGAGTGCTCTTGCAGTCATCCTGTGCCGACAATATCTGGAAGGTAAATGACTGATTGCTATAGCTGAATGTCAGCCCTCACCTTTATCTGTGTCTGAGTGAGAGTCACGGCCACGTGTCCTCCATGCCAATGAGGAAGTTTGGTCTCACTAACACACAAACAGAAGCGTGCACTTGTAAACTTTTTTAGGATGTAATGCCTTCTCTTGATTCAAACCCTGCTTATCTGAGCCAAGGACAAACCTTCTCTTTATCCGGATGTTAGAATTCTTAAACAGTAACTTTAAGACCTGGTTTGATGGGTTTGATTGTGTGTGTTGTGTCTGGCCTGTAAATACACTCACTGAGACAGTCATAGTGCTAGTTCTACCTTGGCGCATTTGAGAACCAGCCTTTATTTTTGACAGGTTTGAGAGCTGATGGCTCATTTGCTGCATTATGTAGAAGTAATTGGGGTTATTTCATAGGTAAAAAAAAAACTGTGGGCTGCATCTGCAAATCATCTGTTAATGTCTTGCAGTTTCCACTCCTTTTATAATAGCAGTAGTAATAATAATAATTATTATTATAATATCCTTTATTTCTATGCCATCTTTCTAAACCAGAGTAACAAGCTGCTGAGAAGAAATGATGCCAATAGACAAAATATTAAGAATACATTGTAAAATGTTTGTACATGTAGTTTTAAGCGGGAAGAGAGAGTTTGTTCCACAGCACTGAGGTCCAAAACAGTGAAAGCACAGCCCGCTTTCTTCTAAGCCAGGACTGTGGAACAGCAACTGATCCGAGTGATCTGTGAGTGGAATAAGATGTCAAGAGTTCTGAGATATAAAGTGGAGCCATGCAGTGTAGTGATTTAAGAGTTGTCAATAAAACCTTGAATTGGGTTGTTTAGTGAATGTGTCCACTGTGCAGACTGCTGATCAGTTGCAGTGCTAATGTAGGCTACTGAATCATCATTAGGTGTACAATAAGTTGAAATAATCTAATCATGTGGAAGTGAGTGCTAATAAGGTGTTCGGTTATGTTTTTGAGGAGTATGCATCTGACCATGGCGGTGTTTCTAAACTGTCCAGTCTGTGATTTTTCTGAACTAAACTATGAAACTAGCAGCCATCAGTATAAACGTGATGGGAGAAGGAGCTGCAAAAGTAAGCTAATGAAAATAGGTCAAAGGACTACATAGATAAGGCATAGCATTATGACCACTGACAGGTGAAGTGAATAACAGTCATTATCTCTTCATCACGGCACCTGTTAGTGGGTGGGATACATCAGGAAGCAAGTTAACATTTTATCCTCAAAGTTGATGTGTTAGAAGCAGGAAAAAAGGCGAGTGCCAGATCTCCAAAACTGCAGCTCTTGTGGGGTGTTTCTGGTCTCTCATGGTCAGTATCTATCAAAAGTGGTCCAAGGAATGAACAGTGATGAACTAGCAGCAGGTTCATGGACGGCCAAGGCTCATTAACGCATGTGGGCGGTGACCGTGTGGTTCGATTCAACATGCGAGCTAATGTAGCCCAAATTGACAAAAAAGGTGGTTGGTTCTGATAAAAAGGTGTCAGACCCGTGTTGACCCCTGTCCACTGCCGAACGTGCTAACAAAGGGCACGTGAGCATTAGGACTGGTCCACAGAGTGATAGAAGAAGCTGATCCAATCTGGTGAATCCTGTTTCTACACACCGGGTGTTTGTGCATCCCTTACCTTGGTAACCACTGTCACAAGGATGCACTATGGAAAGAAGGCAAGCAAATTTAACTTTAGCAAGCAAGCCAAAAAATCTGTTGCTAACATCTTGGTGTCAGATATGACGGTATTTAAGGTGCAGTGATTATTTGATGTTGTTCCAGTGTCAGATTTCTTGGATGAGCAAGTGTATTTTACTGGAAATGCATAAAACAGTTTCTAGATTGGACACCAACCTTTAGCAAACCTGTGGCTGCAAGCAAAAGTTTAAACCTAAGCGTGTTAAGTCTTTGAGATTTGATTGCAGGTAATTGGACAACATTTTGGAAAAGTTACAGTGTCTGTGTTAGTTTCAGAATAAAAGACATTTTGTGGTTTACATTTGAACACTCTTAATATGAGGAAGCAGCAACAGGAAATATTCTTCCATTAGAACTGTTGTTGTTGAGGTGTATTTGAGGCCATTATAAGCACTAACGATGGCATAAATGCACATTTTGTTTCCTAAAACGTAAAAAGTCTGTGTAACTCGTAACAGAAAGTAAATGAATGGTATGTTTATTGCTGACGTGAGTCCCTGCTTAAAAGAAACTGTATTAGGATTTATGAAGTGTATAACCAATTCTTTGGGTCCAAACTGTGTTATGAGTAAGAGAAGATCAGTCAAAAAAAACTAACTAGAAGTGCGCACACAGAGTCTTCAAGAAGAGGAGAGGATACTTTACAGGATGTACAAACACACACACACACACGTACAGTGTCACAGAACTTGTTTTTTCTGTATAGGGATCTATACAAGTCTGACTACACAGGAGCAACATTTTCATTCAGCTGCATGTTTTTCATTTGATTGAAACTGGTTCACCAGAACAAACACTGAGGGAGCAACGTGGTTGCTGTAAAGCAGCCAAGTAAAAAGAAAAAGACTCTGATTCCCTTCGAATCTTCTTCAGCCAAAACACTAAGGAGAACATTCTCCTGTGTGTCACTCTATTTGTGTTTAGCAAGCAACATCTAGTTCACTGCAGCGTCTAATGTCATGAACTCATCATGAAATCATACTGAAAGCCTTGCGAGATATGTGAGAGGCTGCAGAAGGTAGACAAAGAGTGCACTTAAGCTAAACCTGTTTTCAAACTCATCAAAGATATTCTCCATGGTACCACACAGGAAGCTGATCTGACAGGATCATAGGCTTGCAGCAGCCGAGAGTGATGTCTTATGAGTGCACACATGCAGGTCACCAGGTGCAGGAAGGCAAACACGCTGGCTGATATACTGCCGTAAAAACAGGCGGACATCGAAAGCTCAGCGCATGATAACGATGCCTGGAGCAGTTCTGGAGCTTGTGGTAATGTGCAAAATGTGCAGGAGAAGCTGGAGGAATGAGCTTGATGACTTAAAATTGCAGCACAAAAGCTGTCTAAATGTGACAGGAACTGCTTGGCTGTTGCCTTGGAAATAAATCATATTAAAATATCTGCTTAAAGTCTGGATTGTGAAGTTGCTATTACTCTATATTTAACACTGCAGGTGGAGGCTGTGCTAATGCGAGTCATTTCCTATAAAGTGATATGCTTCTTTTCAGACTCTTCTCATGACATGTTACATATGATGAGATCTACCAACACATGAATGGAGCACCAGTGTAACTTTCATGTCAGTGTCTTTGGTTTTTGACTCTTAAGCTCTTGTTTTAATCCTGTAAGTAGGGTGACAAGCGCAAAGTGGTTGATCTTGGGTGCACAGACTGTGTGGTCACCCATAGCAGGTGCAGCAGAGCAACATAGAAAAGGGCTTGGTGAAATCAAGTCTAAATCAGAGAGTGTGTCATTAATAAATGTTTCCTTAGCCAGTGATGTGGCTGATGTCACTACAATGACACAGCTGTGCCAGTCACAGGAAAATGTAATGATAACGGCCCAACAAACCTTAAAGTCTGCAGAGTTAGGTGGTGTGTGTGTCTGTTTTAACAACTGAAAATGTGACAACAATCAAAAAAGATAAAGCCATTAAACTATCAGCAATACTCCAATACTATTTCAGTTTTGAGATTACTGTATAAGACACATTGTGACATTATATCACAACAGGTAGCATTTCCATGAGTTTTTGGAGTTTTGTTTTTAAGTGTGATTTTTTTTATAGCAGCCTGGCATCATTTTCAGGTGATTTAATGAAGGTCTATGCTGTGTGTAATGCTGCTAAAATCTGGTGTGGCGCTAGTCAAAATTTAGATGCGGTAGATTTATGTACGTCCTGATGGCGTGACATTGCTGCGGAGATTCAATAAAGTGAAGGATAAGCTTGCTTTGCTGTACAAAGCATCTGTGGAGTTTTAGAATCACTCATATTAATATAGATGTGGACGGATTTATTGACAATGATGCTTCAACTGCAGTACACATTAATTTTTTATGTCAAATTAAAGGGATACACTGGCAGGGGAATGATTCGTTAAAATATCTTCTTTGTATTTCGGGCACAGTGTTGTTGCTCGTCCGAGTTTTCATCTTATCTTTGTTCATCAAACTCTGAAGTACCAACAGTGTGGCATTGCTCGAAAAAGCAGATATGATTTTTCAATGAACAACAAATTGTTCATCAAAATTTCTACGACTCACTTTGCTTTGCTGCTTCATCCACCTGTGAATCTTCCACCTGTTTGTGTCTCTCTTCACACCTGTGCACTGTGCACTCTTGCACTGGTACCAAAATACCACACAGATGGTTTAAGTAAACATCAGTGTCACGAAAATACCAAACTGTGCCACCGCAAAACAAGCCCCTCAGATTTACTGAGGCTGTATTTATCCTCAGCTTACTGCACCTCCAAGTTTCCCAAGACAACTATATGGAAAATTAGCCCATATCCTCTCTGGGTCTGCTAATATATGGATGCAAAGTGACTCGTAAAATGCTGCCGGGAGTGTTATGATTAAGTCGGCTATGCTTTAATTAGGGCAAATCCCACTCAACCAACTGGAGTCAAATGGTCTATTACCATGGGATAGCGTATGAGTGAAGTTCATTGCTTTCAGTTTGATAGCTTCCTGATTGCTGCCGTTAAAGATGGTCGGTGTACCTGATCTGCAAAAATAATACTTGTTTGAGTACAGTCATGTGAAAAAGAACATTTTCACAGGACTCTATGGGGTCCTGAGAAGAATTAAGTACAAACTTCCAGGAATTAAGGAGGTGAATAGCAGCTGTGAGCTGCCATTCAAATGCAATTGATTAATTGACCATCAGCCAGTGTGAGCACCTCTATACAGTTTTGGCATTAAACATAATGCAACAATCTTCACAACGCCAGACCATGAGATGCTCAGATAAATTGCAAAAAAAAATGCAAGAGCTATATCTCAGACTCTGCAGGCCTTGATTGGCATATTAAATATTAAAATTCATATGCTACAAATTGAAAAAGAACAAGTATGACTTGTTTAGAAGACGGGGCATCTTCTCTCTCAAAGGTTGCAAAGACCAGTTGCTTCAGGTCAAATCCCAAGACTTCTAGAATAATGTCTATTGGACAGACAAGACCAAAGGGGAGATATTTGGCCCTAATGCACGGCAACCAAGTGTCGAGCACAGTAGTAGAGGGGTGATAATTTGGACTTGTTTTGCAGCCACAGTACAAATCATGTTCAGATTTCCCTTTACTTTGATTCACTTAACCCTACATTAGCAATCAGGATAAACACTGGCATGGAGTTGATTATCGGCTCGCTAAGTTAAACCCATGGTTTCCACAAGGTTTGCACATTCACGTGAAAGAGGTGGTGATGGCAGCATTTCATCAGTGGCAATTATGGACAAGTGTAGATTGGCATTAGAGCGGCATATTTTACAAAGGAACATGAAACTATAAGATTAGGAAAAATGAACAGGTTAAAGACATAATACAGACTGAAAATAACATAGCTGCTTTAAACAAATCAGCGGCAAGTGTGTGAGAAGAAAAGGACTGTACCGTAATTTAGTTTTAAAAGTTTTGTGCAAATGTGTGTGTGCTTCGAATACTTCAATCAGTGAGACTGGAAAAGAGCTGCTACATTACTGTGTAAGTTAACAGACTTATCAATATCGCAACTCTGTCATTGAGACACAGCATCAGCATCTGATGTATTAAAAATGAGTATTTAATGTTAGACAGTTTAAGTTTGTATTGTTAGTTAGCAACCTTGGTTGTGTTTAATCAAGTTAAGAATAAATATAAAAACAGATTTCAATCGTAGCCTTAGTCTCCATATAGATTTGAGATTAAGTACAAACAGAGGTCCTAATGTAGGATAATATATCAATCAAAGTATAAAGTAGCAAGATTTTTTACTAATGCTCATCCGGTGAAGACAAAGAGTTCAGATTGAAAGACCTTCCTACCATCCACACAGAGGCCCGGTGTTCTGACAAACCATCCTACTTTGGCAAAACGTTCTACCGTATGTAGTTTATACACATTTCTGCTGTCACACAATAATTCCAGCATAAATTTAAGTAGGTAGGACAGTTTGCCACTTAATTTTACCCATCAGAGTATGCTTCTAGCTCATATTCACAAAGGTAGGACAGTTTGCCACTTAATTTTGTGTTGTGCGCATGTTCAGCGCATGTGCAGAAACAACATGTAGGATGGTTTGTGAGGTAGGATTGATTGCCAGAACACTGGGAAGGGTAATGCTTTTCTGGAGAACTGGTGGCTCAGTAGATGGTGCTTTCATATCTGATGATCCCTGATCTGGAACCTGTTTCCAGCATTACTTACCATGGTGATCTACTACAGTAAGAAGAGTTTTGTCTTTGTAGTGCAGAAAACCCAGGGTCAGCCTGACGTTACCTGGATATGAGAAAATACTGCTTCATAGTACAGGTCTCTGGGCACCTTGCAGTCATGCATCCAACATCTAAAGCTTGGCCCAAACTGGGTCATGCAACAGGAGAATGAGCTCGAGCACAGCGGCAAATCTACAACAGAATGGGGGGAAAACGAAAGAATCAAGGTGTTACAGTAACCCAGTCAAAGTCCACACCTCAGCCCCACTGACATGCTGTGGCAGGTTTGCATAAAGACTAACCTCGTTTAAGGAATGAAATCTCCACAACCATGAGCGAGACTGATAAAGTCACACAGAAAGTGTCTACTTCAAATTATTGATGGTAAAGGTGGTTCTACAAACTACTGAATCAGAGGGTGTACTCGATTTTTCACAGGACTCTGCAGGCCTGTGAAAAACTTTCTTTTTCACACGACTGTATAAGGACACCGAATATTTAGGCTCATGCTGCACTGCAGGATCAAACTTTCTAAATGTTATTGACTTTCCTTAACTTTTTGGCTCTATATCCTAATTTAAAAAATGCCTTTAAAGTACCATTTCCTTGGGAGATTCTTTCCTTCAATATGAGTAATTCTCTGTCTCTCATGTTTTTCTTTTCTTTCTTTTTTTTTCCATGTGTGTCTTACCGGCAGGCTTATTAAACCTGGAGCAGCTCCTCAGGCAGTTCCTCATCTCCAAGGAGACTCTGTCTGTGCGCATGCTTGATGACAGCCAGGACCCGACCCCACTCCTAAAGGAGATTCGAGATGACAAGACTGCCACCATAATAGTTGATGCCAATGCCACAATGTCACATATCATTTTGGAGCGGGTTAGTATGGGACACATGATAGCCGTGATCTGTATGCACTGATAACACTCTCTTTATTCCGTGCCTGCGGTCTGGGATTAATACCACTCCACATCCATATAAATCTCAAAAAGTGAAAGCGAGGGAAGAACGCCAGTGGCAACAATTGTTCAAGGATAAAAGTAATTCTTTACAGTATGTGGAGAAAGTTGGAAAAGTTTTAAGTCTTTTAGTGTTGAATTGCAAGACGGATGATAAGAATTTATGTGTTTAAGTGGGCACAGGTTTTCAAAGACAGGGTTATGCTCAAAATCAAAGCCCAAATTAAAAAGCAAATGAACGGAAGCGATATTGTCAAACAAGCATGTCCTTTCAAATTACTGCACATGAACGAGTGCATAAAATCGAGTCGTATCCCAGTGATTGAGTGTCGAGAAGTGCAAACGTTTTGCAGGTTAGTTTAAGAACTAATTCCTAAGACATGGGCCTTTTGTCCACTTTTAGATCTTTTGTACATTTTATTTAAAGTGGCTTTTCTTTAACCCTTTCACGCATGAATTATGACGACCTCAATCAGGATTTTTTTCTTAAGTATTTTTATTCATCTTTAGGCATGAAAAAAAGATTTGTGAACTTCATTTTTTTAAACAAAGAATTTTTTACGTGTCCACTTAGGTGGACAACATACGTTTTGACTTATGAATTTGGTATGGAGTGACACATCAGTGTCCAGTGTAGTGGTTTATGTGCAGGTATACCATCAACACTGACACAAATACAAGAAAACAGCCTTTGAATTAGCTGTCCACTGTAGTGACCACTATGTGTGAAAGGGTTAAGCCAGTGAATCAGATCAAGTGCATTGTCCTTTTTATTATCTACTGGTTCCTCCTCTTTTACATAAACAGAGAAAACTGACAACATCAGCGAGTGAATTTTGACTAGGCCACTCCAAACTGTTATTTTATTTTGTTTTAGCCATTCAATTGACATTTAGCTTCACAAACCCCTTCAGGTTTTCCTGGTGCAGAGCAAATTTATGGTTCCATCAATGACGGCAATAATTGACCAACACACTACTTCCATAATGTTTGACTGTTGGTGTGATGTTCTTTTTATGACATGCTGTCTTAGTTTTAAGCCAGATGTAACAGGACTCAAACCTCAAACCTAAAAGTTTTAGCTTTTGTCTCGTCAGTCCAGAATATCCACCAGATGGTGGATCCCAAAAACGAGCCTTTGTGTTCTTTTCGGTCAGCAGTGGTTTTCTACATGGAGCTCTCCCATGGATGCAGTTTTTGCACTTCTTATTGTTGAATCCCGAATTCTTATCTTAACTGAGGCAAGTGATGTTGTTCTGGGTTCTTTCGTGACCTCCTGCGTGCGTCGTTGGAGGTCACACGTTGGAGTAATTTTGGTAGACCCGGCACTTCTGGCCTCCTCGGAAAATTCACCTCTGTTTCTTTTCTCTGTTTTCTCCATTTGTGGATAATGACTCTTGCTGTGGTCCTCTGGAGTCCCAGATCCATAGAAATGGCTTTGTT
>VOQK01029161.1:0-13679 GCA_015052645.1 Benitochromis conjunctus | reverse complement strand
GTTTGGAGGATTATCTATGATATGAAAAGCTCATTGTCTAATGAGCTGTCAATCCCAAATCATTAGCCACTGATGGTGTAGATCTATCTATCTATCTATCTATCTATCTATCTATCTATCTATCTATCTATCTATCTATCTATCTATCTATCTCCCTCTTTTTATATGTAGATATTTATATATCTACATATAAACTTATGTACTTATTGCATATCCATTTGTTCGTCTCTTCAGTGGTTCATTTGTCTGACTCGGCAGGCTTGTGGACATCTCCAGGGCGCACACGCTTTTGATTTCTCTCCGTCCATCATCTCCGATCTCCTCCGTCTCACTGGACACCAGTGGTAAGAGCGTGGGTCCTCCTGCTGACCACTGTAACTTGGCCTTAGGGTGACCTCCCTTCAACAAGAGGGAGAACACACCAACGCCTTCGCTGCTCCAGCAGACTGAGATTGATGGAGGAATGGATGGAGCAACTGAGGAACAAGGGATACAGATAGTTACGATTGGAACGTCCTCGAGATTTTAATCGTGCAATTTAAAAAGCGGGTAAAAGTGCGGCGGTCAGTCGTACCAGTGTCAGCATTTCTCCAGTGTTTCTCAACAGGCTCTTGTAGGGAATAGTGCCTCACTCTACAAATAATCCCTCCTCTTTTGTCGTTTTTCTCCTGATTTGTTGCCCTTCTCTTCAGAGTGGCTGTCGCCCTGTAGAGTCTGGGTTCAGTCTGTATGGGGCCCCATATCTCTCCTCCCTCTATCACCTCCTCCTCTCCATCATCTCGCTCTCCCTCCTTGAATCTGAGCCAAGTCACTGAAATGTTCGGAGGATAGAAATCTGTGATTTCACATCCCAGAGTTTGTTCTTGGGAAACGGTGGAGCTGACAATTTCAGACACGCACGGCCTCCTGATGAATCCTGTTTGGGATCAAAATAAAAAAAATTAGTCTTTGATTTTTCAACATTTCCTTCAATCCCTCCTCATCCTCTTACCTCTGGTCTCCCGGGTGATGGGCTGCTTCAGGGCAATGTGGTGGACGCTGACCCACACTTTAGTGGCTCCTTTCTCCAGTTCAGCGCGGGGAAGTTTACACTGGCTGTAGGCCGAAAAGAATCCCTCTGAATTTGGCCGAGGGGAAGACGAGGCCTGGGACGCCACAGGGCTGAGCTCGCCACCCTGGCAGAACCAGCGGAAAGTGATGACGTCTGGATGGAAATGTGACGCTCGGACCGTCAGGCTGATGACATCTGGAAGATGGAAATGTCTTCAATGGTAGCCTCCTGCAAAATGCTTGACTTTAGATATGCAATAGAAAAGGATAGTCTGCTTAAATTACCAGAGTCCCTTTGTGTTTCTGCCAGCTGTATATCTGACACCTCAGGAGGAGCTGGGTGACAAAATATACAAGAGATTCAGTTGCAGGAATTGCAAAAATAAAGCGAATAGTAGAAAAAAAAAGACTTTCTTACACAGAACAGTGAACTTCTCCGACACCCTCTCCTCCACGATCTTGTCCTTGCCTATGTAGGACACCTGACACTTAAAAACAGCACCCTTGTGGACTGAAATCTGGGGGATGAAGGTGAGCGAGGAGATCAGCTGTTGAGTGCCGTTTTTGGATGAGTGCAGCGGCCCCAGATTGTGCAGCTTGTAGTAACCCATTTCACCTCTGGAGAGCAGCAGAGGAGCTTTCTCTGACACTGGGGAGGTGAGAGTTAGACCATAAGGTAGATGGATGGTGATTAGGGGGTTACAGAGGCAGTTAAAGTTAGCTTTGGAAGTCCCTGTGAGTGTCAGGTGGTCAATTGTTAGCAGAATCAACGTGTTAAAGAGGGGGAAACAGAGGACGTTAAAGGGTGGTTGTGAGAAAAATCCAACATGTGTAGCACCAACATTTTAATCCAAATGCATTTCATTTCCCAGCTCCCCAAACAACCAGCTTCCATCCCCAAAAATATTTTTAAAGATTGATGCTCCTGTGCTTTAAATATGTGCAAATGAAGTCCTTCATTCAAACAATAATCCTAATAGCTGGAGCACAGAAAAAAAACGAGAATATGAGGCATCCTACCTGCGAGCGAGGTGTCAAAGATAGGGGTGTCATTGAGGAACCATGTGGTCTGGACCCGGTCCACCCTCCTGCCTTCAATGCTCAGCGACACCCGGCCCTTTTGACCTACTATCACTCGGGGAGGGAGGATGATCCCTGACACACTGAGAGATTTCTCTTTCTCTTAGCGGGGTCACATGGAATTTTAAAATAAGAGACAGAGAGAGAGATGATATATTTGCATACAGATATGCCTTTAAATTCATTATCCACAGCTCCACACTTGGAGTAAGATGAATGATGCGATAGTGAACATCAGTGGACTAAAATGTCTTGATGTACGCCCGATCATTCGGGTAAGGAAATCCCAGAAATTTGGATGAGTGGTGAAAAGTTTCTGCCACTGAAAACGCAACATTCAGATGAACAGATTCAACTCTTTGGGGTCGGTGGAGCTCTTTTGATAACCATCACAATTCAAAAGGGGGCGCTGTTGTGTTGTAATGCGTTTAGCTTTTCTATAAAGATGATGCTTTTTTGGAAACTACATGGGAGTCAATGACAAATGTGAGATCACATTCTTATTATTCTGCTTGACAGAACTTTTTCACGGCTTTTCTCGAGTATGTCTATTTTCCGAGAGAAAAAAACAACAACTTCTTCCTCTCTGAAAAGGTTTTCTACAAACTTAGTTCCTCCTTCTTAGTCACAAAGGACAAACATAGACTTATTTCTTCAGTGCCTTGAGTATCAAGAATCTCCTGCTGCAGTTTTTGCATGGTGAGCTCTGACTCACCATCTCTTCTTCTCCAAGAAATGCCAAAGCAAAGCAGGAAGACCAGCACTATAGAGATGCACATCATAGCCACGGCTGCTTTGGCCGAGTTATTCAACACTGGGGCCTCATCTAATTAGAAGCAGAGAGAGAAATTTATCAGATGATTTAAAGAAGGATGGCCAGTAAGAAAATAATTCAAGCAATCCTTTTCTTATGCAGCCAAAGCTGTTTCTCTGGTACCTTTTTTTTAGTCAAACCATCACGTGTTACATCATTATGATCTTGTGAATTGCACAATCAAAACATGGTCATACTCTGAGGATCCAGTCTGTCCAGGTATCCTGAGCTACTGACAGGATTCACTAAACCAGGCTGGTTCACGGCACACTCCACCTTCCCACGCTGTGCCCTCTGCTCGGGGCTTAAAGTATAGCAGCGTCTGGTTCTGTAGGTCCCATCTGGGTTTTGCTCAGTGACAGGCAGGTCAGGGAGGGTCGTGCCATTTTGATACCAGGACACAGACACTTCCTCTGGGTAGAAACTCTCCACGTCACAGTGAAGAGTGAGAGGAGAGTTTTTGGAGGTTGTCGGCAGGACAGAAAGCCTAACAGTGGAAGGACCTGAAGAAGGGCAAAGAAAGTATTTTTAAAAAAGCTTGTGGCTTTGTCACAGACTTAATCAGATTAAAGGATTCAAACAACAGAAGTGATGTTACGAAGTGACGGAGGATATAATAATAGAAGTACTGTGACAGGTCATGAGGCAGTGAGGCCACTAATATGGAAACAGTGACTTTGAGTGACTCACGGGTGATATTGAGCTGAAAATCCAGCTCTTGATAGTTTCCACTGTGTGACACTTTGCAGCCAAAGGTCACATTTTGGTCCTCAATGGCAGGGTAGAAGGTCAGGTTGCCCACAGCCCTGTAGCACCCATTTGGGGTCCGTTCACCTTCGACCTGGTAGAGAGGTTGAATCAATTGCCCCGCTCTGGTCCAGGAAAAAGAGACAGGAGGAGGGTAGAAACCGTCTGCATGGCATTTAAGCTGGGTCTTAGTTTCCAGCACCACCCACTGACGAGGAACTGAGAGAGTGGGAGATGCTGAAGGGAGTGGGGGGAGAAGAAGAAATGGAGTTGAGCTTTATTTTTAGATTCAGTTGTGATAATAGGTAAAAAAAAAAGGAATCAGAACCACAAGAACAAAACCAAGACGTACCGACAATACTAAATGTAACATTGCTGTAGTGCAGAATCGTGAAGTTGTAGCTGACGGTGCATTCATACATCCCCTGCAGGTCAAGACTGGCTTTGAGGACGACCAGTGAGAAGTCCCCATTGACGAAGTCAGCGTTGTCCCAGCTGAAGCCTTCCATTATTTGCGTTGCTGCTTTTCCAAACGAGGCGATTTCAGAGCCATTTTTTATCCAGCTGACTGCGATCAGAGACTGGTTTATGTTGTCCCCTGCAGCAGAGAGCGTCCCGTTGCAGGGGAGGGTCGCGTTTGTATTTGGACTGGCCTGAATTTCACTCGAAGACACTGAAAGCAGGAAGAGATGGAGAGAAAATAAACAACAGAACTCATTATGTCTCTTTACTGCAACACATGAGGGCTTGTAAGATGAAATGTGCCCTTTTTGTGTGGTTGGGTCTGTCATGACAAAACAAAAAAGGTTGTTACATATTAAATTACATATTAAGTAAATGTTTCCAGTGCACTTGTTAAGCAATGACTTCTTAAGTTATCGGGTTGTTTATTTTTAGACTCTTGTCATGCAACATTTGTGAAACAACTTCTTCTTTAGAAAGAAGAAATATCACAATCTTCCTCTTACAAGTGGAAACGTTGCTGCGAAACTGACTGACAAACCAGTTAGATGACCTTATGGCATTTTCCTGTTTTCGCCACTGCAAAAGAGAACCATTTGAGTTCTTAAACACTGTAAGACCCAACCCATCAAAAAATAGCCAGAAAATTCAGTTTTTTTGGAACTGAGATGTTTATTAACCCTTCTAACAAAATCCACAATTGTTCTTGCAGTATCATGTTGTTTATTACATATGTTATTTATCACATTTGATACATTGGGAGTTTTTGGCAACTTTTTGTTAACAACAGTGTTAATTTTAGATAACAAAGAGTTTTGTCCATAACATTTTGAAATTACAGAACGTGTTTTACAGTGTTTCCTCTCAGACACTCCTGTATCAAATATGATACAAATGGCATTAAAGGGTTAAGTAATAAATGTCATTAGAAAGCAGTGAGAGTAAAAGTAAAGTAAAACTGTAAAAGCAAATAGCTGTCTAAGGCTGAGCAAGTAACACTTGTCCAGTTTGTTGACCTAAATCAAATGAACAGTGAAACAACTTTTGCATTCTTTCATTTCATCCCTGAGAGTAAATCAGTAATCTGACTACACTTTATTGATTCAGTGCAAATACAAGGCCTTTAAGACAGGTCCGGCCATCCAATCAGCTTAATTAGTAACTAGTACAATAAACACTTCTTGGCAAGCGTAACACAAAGCAGTGGAAACATTTCCTTCAGCATGAAGTGCTTATTTATGCTTCTTGCTAAATGATGGGTCGATCAAAGCAGGTTAACAAGAAATCTAAGCACGGAGACCAAAATGTGCCGCTGACGCATTTGACAGTTTATTTTTGACAAGCACCTTGAAGCAGTTAATAGCAAACATCGTGCAGATGCACCAAAGAGGAAGAGGTTATTTTTCGTGCCATGCTTCGAGCAGACAGACGTTTATACTTACACTCTAAGTTTCACTTGGTGAACAGAGACTTACTCTGCATTACCAGAATTATATTACTGTCACTGTAACAGCATATTTTCTACAAGTTAAGCTGTGATGCATTGTGTCTGATGGGCTGCTAATACTTTTCCATTTCACCTTAATCAGCGACTGAATTCCACCAGACATTATAAACCCACCAGCCGCATTGGGCTTAACACTTAAGGTCTTTAATATGTACCGTCCATACTAAAAGATTCACGTAGAGCCCACCTGAGGTAACCCACCTCATACATTGTCATCAGCCAGAGTAAAATCAGTGCAGCCTCTGTAAACAGCCATAATACTCACCATGCTTTCTCAGAGTCAGTAGGACAACATAGGCGAGGACTTTACACCGCATGGCTGGGCTTGTCTTGACACCGACTTCTTATCATCAGGTCCTTTTCCCTGTCTTATATAGAGCTACGAGGTGACAGTGGGCGGGATTGTCCTGCAAATCGGGGAAATAAGAAATATCGTTCCTGGGCCTCGGGAGTGAAAGGAGGCCCTTGATGTGTGTATGTTCCTCCAGAAGCAAGCAAGGCCTGAAAAGCAACAGGGTGGAAAAACGGGAGAGAGAAAAAAGGAGGGAGATGTGCAGGGACGCACAAGTGGGGAAACTGGTCACTTAAAATTCAGACGGGCCTCAGGCCAAGGTTTCAGGGCTACTTTACATTGGTGCAGTGTTGCCACGAACAAACAGAGTGAGTAATCCCACTGAGTTTATGTGGGCAAACACTCAGGCGAGACTACAACTCTTCTGTCTGTGGAAGGGTTAGTGCGCCGATGCATTTTGCAGAGAAAAGGAGGTTCTTTTACGCCTCTCTGTACAAGCCCCCCCGTCTCTTCAGTCAGCTCCTCTGATAATATTTAACCAGAGCAAGTGCTTGATGTCTGAAGAGAAGAAAAGGTGTTATCTGTTCAATCCCCCCTCTGAACGGTCATTAACTTGATTAGGAATTTAAATTGTTTGACTTTGCACTTTAATTGGTCTTAACACACACATCAGGCAAGGGTTAATTTCTCATCCGGAGGGTATCTGTGTCACTGAGCTGAAATAGTTAGTCAGTAATTTTCTCCTGTACTTTGCGTCAGGAGGAAACAAAAGCGAGGACTGAAAGTGTGAATAATGTGTCCCGAATCCTTGTTTGTCTTGAACCTGTGCTCACATCCAACTCTTTGTCACTGAACTTTGTGTTTTCTCTTCTTTCTTAGCCTGACACATCTGCTGCTTTCATCAGGGAGGAAGATCGAGTGAAGAGGAGGGACATGTGAGTCTGGGCCGGCTGATTGAAGGAATGAAGTCCTTTAACTATTGTGCACATTGTGCTTTTGTCTCGTTGATGGTCTTAGTCAATATGTGATCGTAACATCATTATAAAGGCCTTTATGGCTTGTGTGTAATTAGTGAAACAACATTCAGTGATTTTTTTGAAGACAATTTTGTAATTAAAATAAAAAAAAAAAAACGAGCTCATGGCTCAGGCTGGTGTTAAGTCATAAATTACAGTCACATAGAGCATATTATGTTTTAATATTTCAACAATATGTTAAATATGAAGACCACTGTAGAGAATCCTACTGTCATTGCAGCATGGTTTGGACTTTGGTTTAGAAAAAGGTGCTTTTTGAGCAGCGGTTATTAGCTATGTTTTGATGATCAAAATATAGCTCCTGTGTTACCTTTAATTGATTTGCGATGGCCACGGATGCCAAAAGCTTAAAAATCTTTCAGATTGACCTTCTATTCAGCAGCTATGCATGCCAGACTGATTTTATAAGAGTAGTCAGACTAATGTTTAATGTTTCCCCGTGTTGAATCAGAGTAGGGGCTTCAACATTGTCTATGCGAGTGGATGACGGCATTACCAGCATTTGCATTTGTGACTGGTGTGAATGCATTGCTCTGCAATTATGCTACAAAAACTGGCCTTCCAGTTCTATTCTCTTCTTGTTAACTTGAAGGAGGAGCTGTGTTGTTTGTTTAAATGCATTGGAGCAAGTGACGCCACTGAACATGCCTATAACAGTCATCACAGGCTGTCTGTGTGTGGTTACATTTCCAGCGAAGTGTACGTCAGGTTATGGCGTAAGCTAAGGCGTTGCAGATGTCTGTGGATAGTATGAAAGATAACCATTTAACCTCAGTGGTGTGTAGAGAAAGTCTTAGCTACACCAAAGACTCATTTGTTTTCTTCCTTTTCTTTGCTCTGCAAATGACTTTATTTCATATTTATAGTCTTTGTCTCACTCGTGCTTAGGCAGACATGACTGCTGTGTATAAGAAACCCACGAGAACTAACGTTTTCTTGATTGAAAGTTGTACATTTTATATTTTTGATAAAGCTCATAATGTAATTAAATATTATATTTGTAGTTATGCGGGTGTAGAGAATTCCTCAGCAAAAAAGGACTGGATGTAACTCCAGTCCAGTCTTGATCACAGCCAAAGCGATTGTGGGAAACCAAGCATAACCATGTGGGCCGAGAAGACTTTTCAGCATTATTTTCCTACAAGGCTGCGCCTGTGGGGTCCATGTTATGGTCATATCATTCTGTCACGTTATTAGAACTTACTGATGACTGAGCAGACAGGGCACACACGCAAGGAGGGAATGACGATGACATAACAAAGAAGAGAGGGAAACTGAGGATAGACATGAGGTAGTCAGGGAAAGAGAGACACAGCTGGGGACAACAAAGAGCAGTCGAACAGAATCAATTAACGAGCAAGAGGGAAGCAAAACTGAACACAACACATACAGGAAAGAGACTGTCAAACTAAAACAGGAAATGAACACACAAACTTGACAGGCCAAAGTAAACACAAAGACAAAATTGATTAAACACGGGGAACACAGGAGGGCCGTAAAAACTTACAGATAACCAGGAAAACAGCGAATACAAACCTAACCAAAGCCAATGTAATATTAAATCTGAAAAATACTACAAAACAGGAAATATCAGTAATATCAGAGTCCCAAACAGAAAACGCTGGGTACAAAACCCAGGATCGTGACCCTTTCAAGTTATGCTGGTATGTAGAGAAACCGGTTTGAATAGGGAGTGTTCGGTGTGACAAACATTTTGTGTGACTGGTTTTGAAATTTAAAAAAAGAACTATCACACTGACTGCCTCTGTTATTTGTAAATGCAGCTTTACTGTGAGTGCACAGGATGGCAGCCTGGATACTCTTGGGGTGTACACTCATCACTCTGCAAGGTGAGCTCTAATCTATTAATCATCATTAAATATCTTTGACAGCTTTTTGCGTTTTGTTTTAGAGGACTATTGTGTCATTTTTGAGAATGTGGTTCATGGTGGTTTTGTACTGGAGTGTGTTGTGTTAGAAAATGTTCTAAATAGAAAGCGAAACAAACCCTCTGCTGTCAGTATGAACTTTATGAAAACAGGAATTCCCTCAGGACTATTTCATCACACAGAGCTTACTGTTGATTATCAGTGATGCTCAAACTATTTTTTTAATAACCACGTGCTTAGTAACTTACTCTGAGCTGGTTTAAAAGGCTTTGTGTTCATTTGATGTAACAACAAGTCCTCATGGATCAATAAAAATAACAATGTAATGTCACAATGCAGAAAGTGTTTTATGGATTCGATAGAAATACTGAATGACCTGCATCAAGTCAAGTTTGTTGACTTGAAACGATGTAACTAAAATATGATGTAAGAGCTCACAGTAAAGCAGCTGTACCTCTAGTGTCCCCATGTGGCTGTTGTTACACACATATGGCAATATTGACAAAGATTATCATTTCTAGTAACTTCTTCTCTTATTCTTACAGGCTCAAAGGCTCAGGGTGAGCACATCACATTTCATATATACCATACAACTGTGTAAACACTCTGAATGTTCATATTCCAGTGTGCCTAGAATCAAGCATGAGAATTTTTTATTGCGTATCACTTGACACCCAGTTGTCTATGCTCTGTCAGATTGTGGGGTGGCGCCTCTCAATACAAGAATAGTGGGTGGTCAAAATGCCATAGCTGGGTCATGGCCCTGGCAGGTGAGCGTGCACTTTCAGTCATCTCACGTCTGTGGAGGCACCCTCATCAGTGACCAGTGGGTGCTCACTGCAGCCCACTGCATTTTAACGTAAGACATACTTTTTGTTTAATTCTCTATTGCATGTTTTTACCAGAAGCCTATGTGGGAACATTCAGTACAAATTCAGTATTTTAGAGACCCCCCCCCCAAAAAAAACCGTGTCAGATTATTCATACTGTCCAGCAGACCTCAACGAAACCAAACATCCATGAGAGACTTAAAAACAAGTGAAGCATGTGAATTAAAAGTCGGGTAAAATATCCTGACAGACCGACAGCGTTCACAGAGCAGTTTTAATAAAGTTAGCTGAAACAAATCAAAATTTGTTGGTCACAGATAACTAGCATAGCTAACATACAAGTTCAACTAGTTCACTATATTGTGCAGAAGCTGTTTCTACAGTGAAAAATGGTGATTCCAACTCATCATAACAAATATTCATGTTAATAAATTATTAAAAGAACAGTTACCCAAAATAAAATGAACATATTTATTTCTGGCCTGCAATCCTATTTCTACATGTAGATATGAGTTGTTTCCTGTATGTTATCTTGAATACAATGGTGCTAAGTGGCACTCGTCTTCTGGGGCCTGCTGAACAGGCAAGCAACCAATAGTAATGAAGTGATGGGTAAAAATATTTTGTGCTTTATATAGCATCTATTTTCTTTCTACTGACTTGCCCACACAAACCATCACTGCGCAGAAGGAAGTAAGCGTCTTGTGACTACAGGCTTGTTCTTGAGACAGAATGATAAGGTGTCAGCACTGATAGTGGTGTTAGCTGGCAGTACCTTTTGTAGATGCAATCAGTAAAAAAGACAGGAAGTGGCCCTTTTCTGTACATCCAATCCTCAAACCTGGTGATGTTTCACTGCTTTTGCGTTACGTGTAAGATATTTTCCTCGTAACTTGTATTTTTGCTTGTTGCACAATAGTCGATTGATATCATGACAATTTTGTACCGTGACAGGCCTCTGCCAGCGGATGAAGAAATATCCTCTTAGCATGTCTTCCTATTTCATTTCGTGTCATGCACAGTAAATTTAAAGGTCACCACATTTAGACCAGTCACCCTGACTTCAGTGACATTAACATGATAAGCTAAACCTGATGGTGTGGTGTGGGTGAACTGACCTGACTAGTTCAGTAGCACGTAGAACCATGTACAGGTACAGACAACTTCATGGCTGAGTGCAAGTTGCTGAGGTCCTGTGGGTGTAAAAATCATCACGCCTATACCACATAATCAACTGGTGGTATGAGGTGTATATGCTGACATGCTGCATTTGGTTTTTACCGTACATGGCAGTTTACATTATGGCCAAAAGCTCTCCACTTACATCTTCTGTATTCAAAGGAAACTGTTGCAAAAGTCTTGTGGTTTGTTCAAATGAAACATAAAGAATCATATTTCCTGTTTTATTGTGACGGTCCCGCATTTTCATGTTCATTCTGCTCAGGCTAGCTTCCCCTGTCTCGTTATGATTATTCGTGTCAGCTGTGTTCCCCGTGTGCTCCCACGTCCCTCGTTATCTTGCTGTGTATTTATGTCAGCGGCTGTGTCCCAATTCAGGGTCTGCATCCTTCGGAGGACCCGGCCTTCGTGGTCTACGTGGGCTGGGACCTCCGAAGGCCAAGAAGGCCGGAAGTGAGAGGCTTGTGAAATGGGACTGTCTAGCCTTCAGATTTGTGTCACCAGCTATTCCCGCCCTTACCGCTTCTCCCGCCCTTACCGCTTCTGCCCGAAATGAAGGACGCATTTGTCGGCCGCATTTGGAGCAGCCTTCGAATTGGGACAGCCTTTGTTGCGTCGCTGTGACGTAACCGGCCTACAAATGCGGCCCACAAAGGATGCAGCCCCTGAATTGGGGCAAGCGTCTCCCTCAGAGTTGTGTGACTGTCCCTGTGTGTGTTCATGTCCTGCTTCTGTGAGTTTTCCATTTGGGTCCTTCTCTGCCTGCACACAGCCGGTTTGTGACACAATTCCCTTTATCTAAGTGTTCTCTGAACATTTGCTGGGACATGGATAGAATGTGTCATTGTATTAATGCCCACATGAATGCTTCAGTCCAGCAAACTGCCAGAACACATAAGCACCTGATTGCTACTGAGCCTTTCAATTCCTAAGCAATCAGTGGGGTGTGCTAAGTTTTACAAGAGAATCCTGTAAAAAATGCTCTTTTTTTCTACATGGACTTTGGTGTTATGTGAATACGACTGGATATTATGAAGCAGAAACTCACACTTTCTATTTCAGTTCTTTTGTGCCGTAAGCTCTGTCACAGTGTTTGATACATGCGAAAGTCATGTCGTAAAGGAAGTGAGTCTTGGTACATAAATAGGTCAAATACAAGACTCTCACTCACAAGAGTGTGTTGTGTGTCATGTGCAAAATTAAAAGCCCAAGATAAATTTTATCATTAGACTTTTTTTAAAATAATTTTTTTTTGTGCTTCTGTGCAGTTTGGGTAATTTTACCCAACAAAGCGTCTCCATTAAATTGATAAAATTGTTCCGCTTTCCCTTCACATAAATGTAACCCAGTGGGAATTTCAGTTCTGACTTTTGATTTCACACAGGAAATAAACTTCAGTCTTGTGGGTGAATGTCTTGTGTCTCACCCATTCATCCAACAAAACCTGCTCCTTACACTGGCCTTTATGCTCCCTCAAAGGATTTCCTAGTCTTTCTGCCAGAAGGCAAATGTCCAGGTCGACACCTAATTGAAAGTGAGTGGTGGCGGCTCATTTTACTGCCTCATTAGCAACATATCTGCTTAATTAGCAGTCAGATCAGCATCCAGGAATTAATTTTGACTGAAACAAGTTCACCCACTACACTGTTTGTAATGACCCAACTAAACGTCTCCTGATTCCTTATTTATATGCTCTTGTCTTGGTGAAACATGAGCATACTGCAAGATAAGGGCTTTTAATTTTTATTACTTATTATGACTTATTTACAAGCATTTTTGGCTTTACTTGAAAGTCAAAGAGAAGCAGAGAAGCAGAAGGATATGCTGTAAAGTTATGCCACGGTGGAGAACTGAGACGTGAATTCACTGCTTATAGTATCTGCTTGCAGATACTATAACAGAGTACTTTTTTTTTACTTACTTACTTGGAGAACTAATTTACATATTTACAACCATGTCTATGACAGTTTCTTACAGCCAGTATTATGGTTGTTATCCAAAAAAGTAATCTATTAGACAGTACTTGTTACTTTTTAACAGAGGTGGGACCAAGTCACTGTTTTGCAAGTCTCAAGTAAGTCTCAAGTCTTTACCCTCAAGTCAGAGTCAAGTCTCAAGTAAAAGTAAGGCAAGTCAGAGTCAAGTCTCAAGTCAAGACGGACAACCCTCAAGTCAAGTCCCAAGTCCGAAACTTTGAATTTCAAGTCCTTTCAAGTCTTTGTTTTTTTAACAACGTTATGGTAACATAATAACCAGGGCTGGACTGGGACAAAAAATCGGCCCGGGCATCCCCACCAGGCATTATAGGAAAAGCCATAAAACCTTTGAATGAAAACAACCGCTTTGATGTACACTGCCTTGTTGGTATATATGTATCAATCTAATAAACTTAAACCTACACCATCCTCCCTATTCTGGATTTTAAACAGTACATAGCGGAAACAAAAAGACTGCTTGGTCGAGTAATAAATGTGCTGGTGTCAGTCCGCCTTGCAAATGCCAGACACACGAAGCAGAACAATAAATGGCGTTCTTTGCAATAAGTAAGCCACTTCCTGTTGGTGCCATCTTTACAGCTGAACACCCTCATCACAACTGCACTGCTGGTGTTCTGCTGTGGGTGGTAATAAGAAGGCCTGTAATATGGCAGGTTCAGGGCGAGCAAAGTCATCTCTTGCCCCATCTCTCTCTCTCCTGCTCTTCTGTATGTCCCTGCTGCTCCGTCTTTCTCTGTTGCTCCATCTCTCTCTCTTGCTCCATCTCTCTCTCTTGCTCCATCTCTCTCTCTTGCT
>VOQK01029160.1:0-10627 GCA_015052645.1 Benitochromis conjunctus | reverse complement strand
CATGTTATATTAACACCCTGGTTAAGAAAGCCCACCAGCATCTCTTCTTCCTCAGAAGACTTAGAGGCTTTTACTCCTGCACCATCGAGAGCATCCTGACGGGAAACATCTGCACCTGGTTTGGGAACAGCACCAAGCAGGACAGACGAGACCTTCAAAGAGTGGTGCGCTCGGCCGAACGCATCATCCGATCAGAGCTTCCTGACCTGCTGTCCATCTACACCAGGCGGTGCAAAACCAAAGCCAGGAAGGTCATGATGGACCTCTCCCATCCCAACAATGGACGCTTCTCACTGTTGAGGTCTGGGAAGAGCTTCTACTCCCTTAAGGCCCAAACAAAGAGGAGGAAGAGGAGCTTCTTCCCCCAGGCTACCTGGGCCCTGAACCAGGTGTAGGACTGGACTCTCTCTCTCATTATTATACATCAACAACTGTTTATTCCACTGTGAACTGTTACTCTGCACACTGTTTATTTGCACACTCTCAACTTGCACACTGTTTATATTACACACTTTTATTATTTCTTAAATTTGTTTACTGTATATCTATTTTTGTTTTGTTTTTCTAATTTAAATCTGTTTTTTTACCGTCAATTTTACTGTAAATCTTTCCTTTTTTTCCACTGTAAATTTTACATTTTAAATTTGTATATTATGTAAATTTCTTGCAGTTTAGTTTAGTTTATTTCTTACGGTCGGGCGTTGCACAGCAACAAGCATTTCACTGCATGTCGTACTATGTATGGTTGTGAATGTGACAAATACAATTTGAATTTGAAATTGCTTTACCAATGTCAATGGCACTTGCAATTGCCAGGGCAACCAGGG
The DNA here is from genome assembly GCA_015052645.1 of Benitochromis conjunctus. Taxonomy (NCBI): domain Eukaryota; kingdom Metazoa; phylum Chordata; class Actinopteri; order Cichliformes; family Cichlidae; genus Benitochromis; species Benitochromis conjunctus. The sequence goes on along the minus strand of VOQK01029160.1, from coordinate 9,800 downwards.
CTTCATTCTGCATGATGACATGTTCACTTGATGCCATAGAAATAAGATGCCGAATTCCATTGGCTCTGGATACTTCATGGACAACTTCCTGTTTAAGAGAGAAAATCAGCCCATCAGACTGATAATAAGTGAACATCCGACAGAGTGAGTTTGATAACCAACACAAATAAATTTTAATTTCATTCACATTAGAATAATCTGACTCACAGAGTTCTGACTATGTCTGATGAGAGCAGCCAAAAGGCGACTGGCTTCTCCTCTGACTCCTGCATGATCTTTGGCTTCGCACCACTCCATGATCCGATCTAGTAGGTCAGCATCTCTCCCCAGCACTAACGCAGCTTCCTCTGACACACAGCAGAGGGTAGAAGATGTTTGTTTTGATTAATAAAGGCTGCCAGCTGTACATGAAAAAGATGGACAAAAACTCATATACCCTTTTGATGTACTGTGTATTACATTAATTGGAGAGAAGCATAAACTTTTGGTGGGTCTCTTCATATGAAAGGCTTACTTTTGATCCTTCCATAACATTTCTGTTGAATTAACATCGGGACTTTGACTTGGCAAGGTGTATTCTTTTTGCAGCGCAGTGCTTTTCCTTTGTTGTTCAGGGTTCTGTTGATGATGACCTCATTGATAACTTCAAATTTTCTGCCTTGATGAAGGTTTACATACTTTCCCACCTCAAAGATATGCAAGGTTTAGACTACATATAATATTTTCATTTAATTTCTTTATATGGGCTCTGTGTTTCAGACGTGTGAAAATCTGGTAATGATTACATAATGTCTCCCATACAGAAACCCAGAGCAGTCATTATCCCAATACCCTTTCAAATTTTACACCCCCATGGACAGATGTTTCACTGGATCTGCTGAATTCATATATTAGCCCAATATTTTATTTTTGCAGGCTGTGGAAAGTAGTGTGTTTGTATGCTGTTTGGTACCCAATGGTTCATAAGATGTCTTCTACCAAAGGGAAGAATCAAAGTCATCACATGTCATCAAAACGAAACAATTCTTATTTCCAAACGGCAGCATTTTGCTCACCATGTCCATCCACCATCATACGCAGAGTACCCAGCAGTTTGAACTGAACTGGGGGCATGTCAGAGCGCAGCAGTGTCTTTATTCTGTCAGTTACTCCATCCTCCAGCATTCGCACTTTGTTGGTGGCTAGAAAACACACATGTCATATTATTCACTTCCTCTGTGTTTCGGTTTTACTTTATCAATTCACATTGATTTTAAGGACAAAACACATTCAAGACAATTTTAGGATATGATACTTGAACTTATTTATTTTGATTGCTTAGGCAGTGGAACCCTGTACCAGGAATGGCAAGGTTTCTGAGTGCGCTTAGTCCAGCATGTTGAACAGAAACATCTCCTTCATCTACATGCTGCTCCAACAATGTCAGGATGTGAGGAACCACTCCAAGGTCCAGCATCTTCACACAGTTACTGTCTGACAGAAACACAACAGGCACAATGTCCTCAAAACCCAAAAATGTAAAAACAAACAAACAAAAAAACATATACATATACATCATGGTCATTTTGGGCTTTTAATGATTTCTACTACTTGTTTTTATTATTATTTTCTCCAATTCACACAAAATCTTAATTACACAGTCTCAATTACATGATTAATGTAGTAGAATAATTGACTACAACTGCTAGTTTCTCTTTGCTGGCAGAAAAAGGACTTGTTTGACAGTGCTCACTGGGCAGACCGATACACAATAGAAAAGGCTGTTGGTAAGTGTATTGGACCAGAGTGAAGATCTACAAAGAACTGCAGATTTACACAACCTGCGAAGTTCTCTTGGGGCCATTTCTGTACAACTACAGATTTCTGAATGATCAGTTCAAACAATTTCTTCTGATATGTCCCCACTTTACCAATGTCTGAGACCCCAACTGTCACTCTCAGATGAGAGGACATTGGTTAGGATGTTCAAGAGAACCGCCAAGGCTGAAGCCTCCCACCAAGTGGAAACTGTCACTGTCCACAGTGGCACAAGTTTTACATTGTCATGGGCTGACCAAGAAAGAAACCCAACCTTGCTCCAAAACTGACACCTTCAACCTTGACTGAAAGTTGCTGCTGCCCACATTGATAAGCCAAACGCCTTCTGGAGAAATGTTTTATGGTCAGAAGACACAAAGATTGAGCTACTGTGCCAAAATGACAAGAGGTATGTTAGGAGGAGTAAAGGTGAGCCTTTTAAATTGGATGAAGGACTGAAAGAAATTGAAGTCTATCTTATCTCTCATTAAATCTGAGAGTGGGTAAAAAAGTAAGAACTATTTATATTAATGTGGATTTAATACTCAGATTTTTACCTTTATGGTTTCACAAAGGGTTAAAAAAAGAATGTACAAAATTAATATGATGTACAATTTGCAAAGCACATAAAGACAAACTCTGTTAAAGCAGATAAGAGGCTGGATGTTGAGACCTTTTACCCACTCTTAGATGTATTGAGAGGTAAGCTGGCGGGACTTCAATCCCTTTTAATCCCACCTTTCTTCACAGTTTGAAAAGCTCACCTTTACTCCTCCACACATAACTTATCATTTCTGTAAAGTAGTAGTGTAAACTAGCCTTCATACACGTAGTGTTTTGCATCACATCACCCTGTTCTTCAGTAGCTTCACTGGCTCAAACTTTTTCTGCTCACCTTCAAGCCCATTCATAACCTCGCTCCTCCTTACCTTTCTGACCTGTTTCTACCTCTTCTGCCCGCTCACTTCCATCTTCTTCTTCTATCCAGCTTGCTGTGCCTTCTTTCCGCCTCAGCACCATGGGAAGCAGAGCTTTCAGCTGCTCTGCTCCCAGGCTGTGGAGCTCTCTACCCCCACATATAAGAAACATTGGTTCTCTCCCCCAGTTTAAATCCCAACTCAACACCCATCTGTTCAAATCTGCATATTCACTGTGAACCCGCTGTTTGTTCATTTTATCTTGTTTTTTGTTCTTATTCTTCATTTTGTCATTGTTCTATTATGTGTTTTATTCTTTTGTCAAGTGTCCTTTGGTGTCTTGAAAGGCACTTTATAAATAAAATGTATAATTATTATTATTATTATTATTTACCTTTCAGTATACTTTGACTCCACGTGGATCAGAAAAAATTCTAAGTAATTTCAAATTTGTGCAGCCAATTCTTATGTTTTGGGGTGATTACAGATGTGCGCTGTACAAGCCTTCCACCCCAGAAAAATATGATAACACTAAATAACACTGAACACAAATAACAGTATGTTAAAGAAATTACCACTGTTAATGAGGCTTGTTTCATCTCAAACCTCAATAATTAAAATGATTTGGTTTTAGCAAAAAAAGAAAAAACCCAAAAGGGAATTAGTATATAATGCATTCCAATACTTAAGATAAACTACTAAATATATCCTATTAAAAATGAATACACTTCAAAATCAGACAGCATGTAAACTGCTGAACTCTATTTAAAAGATAATGTACAGTTTTGGTCTGTTTAAAACATTAGATGACAATAATGGATGAAAACCAAGAAATAAAATCAAGTTATCTTAAAAAAACAACAACAAAGGTTATTACAGTCTGGAGAGCTGTAAACACTGGAACTATTTCTGATGATTGTGGAGAAAAAAGACACCACATAGTGTGTCTTTTTGACAAATATCTCACCATTCCTGGCGAAGTTGGCGATGGCAAGGGCTCCAGAAAGCTGCAGCTGGGTGTTGGAGCTCTGGAGCCATGACAGAACATCCTGGTACACCAGACCTGATCCTTCACCAAAACACTTCTGCATGGACTCATCTGACACACAAAAAGTCGTTTGAAAATCATTTAAAAAGCAACCTAACACAATCAAATGATTTAGATTGACATGCAGCAGTGACATTACTATTGTTTTATTAGGTAAATAAATCAATACACTGGTATAAATGCTACATCTGCCCAACATGATGTGAGATAAAGCAAGCATCTCTTAAGTTTAATGTCATTATTAGCATCGTTGATATTCCATGACTTTACTCTGTCCCTATATTACATATATATAGGATAATATATCTTTATATTTTGTGGTTCCACTTTTTAACATAACTCTGACATGTCACCCCTCGATTAAGATAACCAAAATTTTGCCCAGGAACAAACATTTTTACAAACAACCACAAAATACCAAAATCCAGATAGCCTCTCTATTGATGAAATTCAGTGCTATATGGTGACCATCAAACCTCATCTTCTAACGACAAGAATGGAATCATATTCTATGATAATCATAGCATGGTACGGAAGGTCAGTGTGGACCAAATATTCTTTCCATGCTTTAATAACCTCACATCCTGGAAAAACTACATTCTTTTTACTCGTTATACTCTTATATTTCTCCTTCACTGCCATCATCACTTGTTCGCATTCCAGGACAGTTTGGAATATGCCAATGATAGCGTGGCAGGGGTGTGGTCTTTGGCTCCGCTGCAGGGGAGTCTCAAGGGGCAGTGCTAGGGAGGGTGATGGAGCAGGGGCAGAGTTATTCTAGTGAGGCCTTTTTAGTGACGCCGGGGACCTGAGACAGCAGTGTGGAGTCAGCTGCAAAGATGTCAGTGGCAAACGAAACGACGTGGGCGACGTGTGTAATAAAGCAAAATTCCATGGTCACAGATAGGTCTCGGCTGATGATCATTCTCTCTCTCTCTCGCTCGCTTGCTCTCTCGCTCGCTCTCTGACTTTTTTTTTTTTTTTACCTTTTTGCTTACACATATTCCAGTTATAGCTATAAAATGTGTAGACGCTCAGCTTTCATTTGAGGGTATCCACATTTAAATTGGATGATGGGTTGAGGAGTTTCAGCTCCTTCACATTTGCTACACTCTGTTTTTAAAGGGACCAAAGATAATGGGACAATTGACTCAAAGCCTATTTCAATGGCATGTGTGGAAAATTCCTTTGCTATTTCATTATCAATTAAGCAGATTAAAGTCCTGGAGTTGATCTGAGGTGCGGTGCTTGCATTTGGAAGATTTTGCTGTGAACAAACAACATGCAGTGAAAGGAGACGGTGAAACAAGCCATCTTAAAGCTGCACTTCAGCTACATCTGAGTTGTTTCGTTTCATTGTGGTAATGTACAGAACCAAAATAAGAAAAAAGTTGTCTCTGTCCAAATACTTTTGGACCTGTATGTATGCGCTGACGCTGCGTTAACTTAACTTGGGACATCTCTTGCATCGCTTTTTTTCAAAGTTGCTTCAAAGTTCCACAAAAGCACTCGATGCACTACCAGAGGCTGTTAGACCAGAGCAGCCCTCACCTGCAACTCTCGGCGTGGAGGTTATCCACTGTTGAGCAATGCCACTTTTTGATTTCTTAGATGTCATTGAAATAAAAAGAAACCTCTCAAAACTAATGACAACTATTTACAGACAGTAGCTGCCCAAGAAGAGGCAAAGCCAGAGAAAGCAGTGGAATTTCAGTAGTTTGTCTTCTTCTGTTTGTCACACCTGTCATCTACACTAAGACAATGTTGTTGCTATGCATTACTTACCCCCTAAAAGCAGGGACACCATTAGGTTGGAGGCAATCTTGATGCTGCAGAGGTCATGTGGGTCAGACCCTCCCTGTAGACTCCGAATCATCTCAGATAACGCTTCAGGGACTCCCGACTCTGCAAATTGTAGTTTCAGTGTATCTGAGGGTTCAGAACAATTCGTTTCAATTCAGTTCAGTTTTACTTATCTAGCGCCAAATCACAACAAGAGTTGCCTCAAGGCAACAACCCAACGAGCTTTACTATTGTCTCCATTAATCACTAACATATGCATGAACAGCAGAAGAAAACTAATGTTTAGACTTTATTTTGTACGAGTTATTGAGCAGTTTATTATTAGAGGACAACACGGGTAAAAATCTAGGAGTACTTTTATAATATGAGACATGTTCATCCATCAAAAATTAAACGTCTGACAAGTCAAGACAATGTATTTTACAAAAAAATGAAAACAATAAGCACATGCCAAGGCTGCTCTCCATCTCCCTCAAGCTTTCTACAACCCAAATTCCAGAAAAGCTGGGGCACTGTGTAAAAAGGAAATGAAAACCAACGTCATAGACCAATTTTAATTGACATTAAAACACAGAACACTGATTTAATATTTTACTAGCTCATGAAATATATTAGCTCATTATCAATTTGATGACAGCAGCATGTTCCAAATAAGTTGGGAGTAGAGCAACAAAAGTACACGGTACTAAAAAGAAAGTTTCTCAGCAGTGAAGCCGGGCAGAGGTTCACCAATCTATAAGAAAACCTGCATGTACAAAATGTCCTTACCACTCTCTCCCAGAGAGCCCAGTATCTCCAAAATGACATGTCGGCGTTCAGCATCAGGGGCCTGTTTTAGCTGAAAGATCAGTACATCTGCAACATCCAGCTGTGCCAGCGCCTCCCTTGCAGAGTCTGAAAACACATGTGGTCTGTAATCAGCTACAGAATGAGTGATCTATCATCATGATACCAGACTAGCTGATTGAACAGCGAATCCTCTCTCTTACTTTTGAAGTGTTAGTCTACCTCCCTCCGGGACACACTTTAGTTTCTTTAACGTGGATATATTAACTGTATAAGCTGTAATTAGTTCCGTTTAGCTACTGTGATCTAATGGGGTGACTGTGGCTAACAAGGTAGAGCAGTTCATCAGGTCAGTGGTTTCGTTTACAGTTCAAGTGCCCTTGGCAAGATACTGAACCCTAAATTTCTCCAGGTGTGCGTGCTATATAAATACCAATACATTTATAACATACAGTTTGAGTAGTTAGAGTACTAAAGCATGACTAAACTCAAAAGCTCCATTCTTTCTTCTGTTCTGTTAAAACGTTTTAAAAATGACACTGGCTGACAAGGCTGCCACAACGAGGGACAAAGTATTTACTTTGGACAGGTACAGGTACTTTGATTTCTGTCATGTTACTCACAAAAGAATGTATTTTATAATAACCATTTCTCCTTCGTGTTTAAGGTTGTATACATATTAATTAAAGGCAATGCTGTAGCTATGAAGAGCATGTCTAATTACTAAAGCACTGACAGTCAAACTACACCTAATAGTACTAATAAGTAATACAATGAATACAAATAGTGAATAGTCACCCATGTCTGCCAGGTTACACAGGGCCAGCAGACACACATTGACCAGTGGATCATTGTCAGGATACTCCCTCATTATGGAAACGAGTCTGGGTATTACACCACTCTGGACTAACTGGTCCTGCTGGTATGCTAGGTAAAAAAGGTAGGAGACAGAGATAAGTGTTAAGGAATAAAGTGAGGGATCTCTAGATATTCATTTTTATCGTTTTGTTAAAACAAAAAGGATCTCAGTGCATTTTCTCAGGATGCTGAAAAGTATTAAATGAGAGGCAGTCCTATGGATGGTAAATGGACTGGTCCTAATAAAGCTCTTTCGATTCTACCTGAGTATTCAAAGTGCTTTATACAACATTACAATATGGATGCAAAGGTGTTGCTGGAGGAGAACGAGAAGACTGGTTGGTTCTGACACAACTCCCATTTTAATTCAAATGCAATGGGCTACAGTAGCAGTTCATATCAGGCTCCAGCCCTCCCAGCCACGAACAGAAGCGCGGTACTGCAGTCGCCACAAGCTCACCAAAACTAGACAGCTGAACACCAGAAAAATGTAGCTCGGTGCAAGAGGCTTTCTTTTTTGGACACAACAAATAGTACAGTACACTAAAACAGTGTACTGTCAGGCTTACTTTACACCAGTCAACCATGCTCGTCCTGGGTAATGTTGTTGACTGTGTGCCTGTTTTGTTGGCGACAGTCTCACATATTTCAAAGCAAAAGGTAGCCCCTGTGTGCCATTTCACACTATACGTTATCAGTCCGATTATGTAATGATCTGACAGTCAGGAACAAAAATAGGCATCATACATGACAGTCATTTTATCTTGCATGGTGCAATAATGGATGCAAAGCAACGCTGCATCTAGGAAACCTGACACATGTTCTGAAAGCAGCATGCATGACTGATCTGGGAGAAAGACTCTGTAGTTGCCTAATATGATGTAGTTATCATGACAAAAATATCATGTAGTTTGAGGATGGAATTCAGATCTGTCACTCTCTTCAAAAGACTCATCAACACACTATTCGCCATGAGACAGCCCTGCTGACTGAGCCAGCAGGTCCCACCAACTCACAGTTGTCAAAGCAGATGCGCCCGATGGCCCTGCCAGAGTTCAGCAGCATTTCTTGGTTACTGCTGTTCAGATGGGGAACCAACACCTTCACCAGGCCTGCCTCGATGCATGGCTCCCTCACTGCAGCTACAACACATACAAGGAGATTAAACCTTGTAAATGCTGATATTTTTTTAAATGCTATGTTGTATATGTTACTAAACAGCTTTGAATCAAGCTGGTATTTTAGTCTCGTGACACATCACTGGAGCATAAGGTGTAACACTTTTTTAAAAGCATCACATTTTCAGCTGAAGTGAGCCACTCAGTGGAATTTAAGTGTATTTTTTCATAACAGAAATAATATTAACAACCTGGTACAGATAAAACGTCAGCCCGGTAAGTTGAAAGTGGCACTAATCTAAAGCAGTTTGGAGGTTTTCTAAAGTGGCTTCATCTGTATTATCCTACACATAATGGCTTTTAAAGTTCTTTAAAAGGGATTTTAAAAATAATAATTCCTTATACATGGCAATATATTTTTATTTAATATTTAATAATTATTGTAATGAACAATAAACATAGTACAAGGTCCTTAACTTAAGTTAAAGGGTAGAATCCTAGAGCTCCAATCCAAATAACACCTTTATGAGTTTTACAATCTAGTTCAAAGAGGACAAAATAAGGACACTTATAATGTACAAACTGTTTCATGAAACACACCCAGTTTTATAGTATTCAAGTGCTCTACCTTCTCGGGCCATCTCTGCCACCACCAAAGCCACCTGGCAGCTCAGGCTTTTTCTCTGTAAGGCCTGAGCCAGTATGGGTAGAATCCCACTTTTGGCAACGTCGATAGCAGCATCTTTCTCTGCAAATAAAAAAAATGAGTTCATTTAGAATGATAAAATTCACTATGTAATATGTGACGTTAGTTGACTACTTCATGATGTGATTTCAAGTCAGAAAGTGTGAGGCTTTGAGGATTCAAAGAGTTGATTCTGTTCATCTGGACGTTTTCAGTGGGAGAAACATTTCATCATCATCAGGTGACTTCATCAGTCTCAGCTGACTGCAGGTTTCCAACCTTATAAACAGCACATTTGCATAATGACCAAAAGTAGAATCACTGGGCCATATGGTCAGTTTCATGACCATTAATATTCAAATTGTCATAAACATTGATCAGTGGCCATGAGTACCATTCACAGAGCGTTGAGAAATGCTCATGCATGAAGACATTTGAACCCACTGTGACAAGGACTGCCTGAAGCTAAAGAGTACGAGCAAACAGCAAGTAAGGTGGCTGACTACAGCTACCACCTGAGATTCAGCCTCAGATGCAGACAAAATAGGATTATTCCTAAAAGTCTGCAAATGAGATCTTCAGTTAAGGGCCTCTTAGCAACAAAAGCCCTCCAGAAGTCAAAGGACCAGCTGCTCAATCAGCATATGAGACGAGCTAATTTTACTCTGTTATCCTACCCTGGAACACCACCCAGTCATCGGTTCAGGTATGTGGATGACACCTGGGTGAAAATCAAATTTTAGGACGTACCACAATTCACAGATCACATCAACTCGTTGGACCAACAC
>VOQK01029158.1:40105-52878 GCA_015052645.1 Benitochromis conjunctus | reverse complement strand
CAGGCGCGGTTTTTAGACTGAGGTGAAAAGACAGTGTGTTTACTTACAGTGCTCCAAAACGTATTCCAACAGTTCACAAATAATGCAGTTCTCAATTGTGCTCCTCCTTTGCTCCCGAGTGTCTCCTTGTCTGTGGTAGCCCAGTGCACGAGTGGTGCGCCCCGAAACTTCTCTCCGCCCGATTCTCCTCAAAAGGAAGTAAAAGACCAGAAAATCACAGTTAGCAGGTTCGCTAGCCGACAGTTCCAGTTCAGTGTAATAATCTCACTTTGATGGTTGCCGCGCATCCAGTTTAAATGTCGCTGGTCGTAGATGACGACTGATTGGAAACAGCTGGCCGAGTGATGAGACGCGGGAGGACCGACGACAGCGCGGAGGGACTTCCGGGTCGAAGGTCGCCCGACTACTATTGGAGACCGGCGTCTATTTGTCGTGACATGTTTTCAAACCGGCGTTTATTAGAAATGGGCGTCAATAAGAGACAGGCCACTATTAGAAGATATACGGTATTAGGTTTTAGAAGAAATAAAATAATTTTTAAATAAATAGCAAAAGAATGAAAAGATGAAAGTTAATGAATTTCTGGGTCTATGTTACAAAACTTCCTAGTACTAAAAGTAGCTACTAGTGAAAATGATGAGAAAAGAGTTTCTCTTAAAGACAGAGATGGTGTGACATTTGGAGTTAGTGTAGCTAAGTATTTAAATTTACCACCATAATAACAGTGATTGCATAATAATAATAAATTGTGCATTTGCATGTGTGTCAACTCCAAATGCTGAGCTAAGATAATGTTTGTGGTCGATCTCATTTAAAATTCGCTCACATCTTCCAGCCAACGCAATAACACTGAACTGAAAAAAAAAGCAGCGCTGCAGTGATGAGTTTGGTCGGTCCAGCTTTCATCAGCCGAGTGATCACACAAACAATTACAGCGCTTCCACGGTCTCGTATTATGATTCAGTTCATTTTATTTTTCACATCTCAGACTTGCAAAAGCATTCACAGACATGGCGAACTTCCCGGCGTTGTAGGTGTAATTTGTAAAATCTGCATAATTTTCACTGTTAAATAATTAAGTGCAAAGTATGCCAAGATAATAAACTGGTAGGTCTGTGTTTTCAAATATTTCGTAGGTTAAAGTATGGCTTCAGATTTATGCAACTAACTTATTTATTACATCTTGATATTCACATTTAAACCATTTCCAGAGTAAATGATATGATTAGGTCTGCCAATTTTGACGACTGTTCACTGAACCAAGCACACCTTTTGACAGAATGAGTCAGCGACAGGGTCACGGCCTTCCTGAGGTAAAACTTTCTTTTTTTTGAGCTGAATCACTCTTAAGCTGGAACTCCTTGCTTATAGTTTTATTTATAGTTTGCATTATAGTTTTAGATGAGCTCTCTGACAGGATTATCATATTTGTGAACATGGGTCCTGGTTACAACGAGTGGTGCTGTCCATGGTGCTGAAACCCTTACCAGCGCCACGGCTCGATTCCATTAAAGTACAGCCGACCTCGTGACTTTACTCACAGCCACAGCTCACTATCTCCTGTCTCCCCGTGCTCATCACTCTATCATTCATTTCTACTCTTAAATGTGTCGGCACCACGAGGTAAAAAGGAATAGCCATGTACCAACCCCTCTGCATCATTTCCATTCAGCATCCTCACATTTGTCTGGTTGCCTAATTTATTTACATGTGCTATATTGTGGTCATATATAGAGGTGAAACACCATCCATCTTTTTATTTCTTAATGACCTGTTGTCAAAAAAAGCAGCGTGAATTGCCTGGAGAGCAGCTGGTGTGCATTCTAATAAGGCCAAGCAATCATCTTTCAGACGCTGTGACTTCATTTCTCATTCTTCTTTTGACAGGGTCTGTGTTGTTGCTGCTGTTGCTGTTGTTGTGGGAAAGCCAGTAATGTATCTGCGTGCGTTTGTCGTAGAATGTATGTAATACGCATGATTTGCGAATAAAAAGAGTCTTTAAAATTGCTTGCCAGCTAAGTGACATAGAAGCAAACACAACTACATCGTGTATCAGTTTGCAATTCTAAATTTTGTGATTGCTATAATTCATTTGGGTAATGGCTGCCAGTCTGCCGTGGGTGAAATTACTTTATTTACTCTGTGGAACAACTGCGGCTGCCAGCTTGAGAGGAATCTGATTGGTCTGCTGCCAGCAGCAAAGAAGTACAACAGTGACTCAGATTGTAAATCAGAGCACAGGATCAATGTGTTCCATAATCACCTTTTATATCCTGTCTTAGCACGAGCCTTTAGCTTTTTGGCTGCTCTACCTGCTTCTCTATGATGCTCGAATGAGTCAGCAGGGTATTGGTGACAGTGTAATTGAGTAGAGCCACCTGTAATTGGGGCTTGGAGGACTTAAAGCTTACTGTGAGTGTGTCGTCTGGCTGATTGTTTGTTACCATGAAAATGGTGATTATTTAGCCCGGCGGTGTGCGAGTTGGAAATGTGCACCTGTACATGTCAGTGTGCTTAATGGACTATTGCATTCGTTACACTTTATCACCAGAGCTACAGGGGAGATTCTGATGGATACGCATATCGGGGGCAGTTTGGGTTTCTGCACAGCTTCTGTTTGGCTCACAAGTTGTCTTAATTTATCTTGCAGTTCATAATATAACTACACAAAGCATGAGATTACCCCGCATGTAATTTATTTCGCATGCTGTCTAATAAGATGTAGACACTGTTGGATTGCTCCCAGTAGATGAATACCAACTAGTCATTCATCATCTTTGCAGAAGTTCTGTTACAGTTGCCCACACAGTTACCTCCAGAGCTCTCTTTGCGCATTTCAGTTAGTCCATACACTTGGCAAAAACACATGTTCTCATTTGCTTCTCTTCCAGGTCTGTCTGTGCTGCAGAAGGTTCTTGACACGGCAGCAGAGAGGAATTGGCTGGTGACCTCAGTCAATGTGGAGACCATATCGAGTAACGCCTTTGCGAAGGTGTTCCAGGATTTGGACAAGCGAAAGGAGGGCCAGATAATCATTGACTGCGAGACTGAGAGACTCAATAACATACTGCAAATGGTAAAAAGATTCACTCTTTTTTTATGTTTTCACAACATATAATGCAATTTTAGCATAAAAATGTGGCCGCATAGCACAATACAAGCATACAACTGTTCCTTTAGATGCATGTCAAGCTAAGCATTAGTTATGTATGTGGCTTCAGTTTAAAAGAATTTCTCTGACACATTGTCTGACAAACATTTCAGGACAAATTTATACACATTTTAATCAGATAAAGAAAGGAGGGATGCACAGAGAGAAAGGAGAGGATATAAATTTAACATGGGGGGGTTGGCTGTTGGTCTGCTATGATGTCTCGTCTGCTGCAGCATCAAGGACAGTAAAAGATAAATAACACAGCTTTGGCATTTGAAGCCAGCAGTTCTCCCATGATAGGATCATCACTTTCTCACCTCTGCATTGTTAAAAGGAAAAGGACCCTATCATCACAACTGACTGTTCACCAGCCCCTTCCATCAAACACAGACTGTCCAATCATAGCTTAGCAACTGTAACTAGGCACAGCAGGCCCTTTGAACTCCAGATTATATCATGAAGCCGGTGTCTCTTTGTTGTCACCTTTTTAAAGGAAGATTTAAAACACAGCAAGGAGATAATATGAAGAAAATGTTTCTGGCTAATTATTCACAAACAGTAGTTTGGCTAAAGGAAGACAACACAGTAACCACTGCAGTTTACACATGATGCACTACTAGGATGTTATGTTGGCAGTTTCCTTAGCAACTGCTAAAAATAGAGTTTAAAAATATGAAAAGTGAATGTTTCTAAGCGTGTAAGAATATTGTGATGGACACAGACACTGTGTCATCAGCCACCTGTTTTTGAAATGGCGTTTTTGGCAGTTCGATTGTTTGGAGCCACAAATAAATATAGTTGGATGAGAAGGTACAGCGCTACATTATTGGATAATGCTAGCTAGCTTTATTAGCGAGGTCCACAGACAGCTGAATGGGTGCATTTCACCGACAATAGCTACAATTTGTTTTTCTCTTGTTTAAACCACTAATTTGTTAGTCGTTTATCCAAGAAAAAAAAATTTAACTAGTGTAAAAGATCCTAAAAAAAACATTTAAACTGAGCACACATTACAACAAATATGTCGCGTGTGTTACAGGAGCAATATGAAACTGTCATGATGTTCCTTGTTCATTATGTTTTAGATGTCGCTGAAATGTGTGCCATTTTTTGTCATTTATAAAGTTGCAAACACACAGCATCAGATTATTTGGCAGGGTATGGCTAACCTTTGTGATGCTAACAGCAGCCGCCTTGGTTTCTCCCATGCAAGCATCCACATCCTGCTGCAGAATATGGCTACACCTGGCTTTGGATGCCTGGTTATGTTCCCATTATTCTCCAGATTTTATATGACAAAGCTGACATACAGACACTGGTCTTTGTTATATAAAAGTAGCAAGCACCAGTACTAGTTAGGACGGCTGTCATCAGTTTATTTTTCCCTCTTGCTTGCTTCCACTGATAGAAAGAACGGGAGGCGGTGGGTGGTGCTGGCTGTGTGTCGGGGCTGTAGCCCCATCTTTGAGCGAGTAACTGCCTTTCTGCATAAATTAAAAAAAATAATACATTTAACCGACTATTATTTCTGACACGGACTAGCAAAGTCAGCAATCTTCAAACATCTAGCCTACGAGTCAGGCTCATCCCTCTTCCTGAGGTCCCGTTTGGTTTTTGGAATTAGCTTAAATGCAGCCTAGCAGACTGTGAACAGGCTCCCATAACAATGTTAATTCAACTCAATTTAGTTTTAATTTTATTCAGCCAAATCAGTAGCATGAAGGTGCTTTTACAGTGTACAGTTTTTTTACATTCGACATTGTTAAAGTTTGCTAAAGAAACCAGAAACTTTTTGTACCACGATATAAACATTTTTATGCTGTAAAGTTTTGCATTTTAATACTTGAGTCGACAGGGATTAGGTTGCTTTTGTAGACAGCCTCAGGTGACAGTGTAACTCTTAAGGGTTGTAAGGCCAGATTATTAAGTGTCGTTAATAAAAAGCAGCAGAGACATTAAACCAATAATTTAGGCTACAACAGCTACACTTTAATACTAAACTGTGACATTTCTTCTATTTATTAGTCTTCCACATTAAACATTACCTCTGTGGATGCCGTGCCATGGACAGTCTTTTATCATGCACATTATCATGAATGAAGTACTCAGGTTCAAGAGACTCTTTTCACAGGGTTTTCAGTTTAAAATGAGCAAGCTGGAAACATTTAAATATATTTTTTCAGCCAACTCATGTACAGTACCTGAGTTTAATTACCAAGCTGCTAAGGACAGCTGTCTTTCAATCAGCAAAATCAGTGGTTGCTGACTCAAAATGAGCTGCTTTTATTCAACCGCTGTCTGAAACCAAGAACCCATTATTTCAAAAACTTTTTTTTCACTTTGTTTTTTTTGTGTTTGTTTTTTTGTGTTTTTTACTGCCTTTTACAAGCAGGCATTTTGGCATAATATGAAGGCACCAAGGTGTAATTTGTTTTGCTTGTTGATTCCACGCAACTTATGATTTTCAGTCAGACTGTAATAGTTCTTTATGTTTGTTCCAGAGAAGAAGAAAAAAAGTGCACACACATCCCCATCTGTATTTGTAGGCTATCAATGCTGTGTGTGAATGTTATTGATGGCCTGGTGTCTACAGTTAAGGTTATTGCATCAGTTCTCACCAGTTTACAGAAGCTGAGCCCGAGAAGTTCTCCATTCAGACAGCCACCATCAATCACCGACATCTGCTCCCTGCCTCCACGCTGCCCTGCCTGTGCACCCATCCAGCGAGACACTTATATACACAACACCTCTGCCTGGTTTGCCCTTTAAACTCACAACAGATCGCATCTAATTCATCTCATACTGTACAGATATTGTCTTACAATTCAGCCACTGACAGTATATCACATAAACCGAGTGTAGACGCGGTTTCATAGAAAAGCCACCGCAGAGATGTTTCGGTGGGTTTTCCAACAGAGAGACAAAAAGGGTGACCTGCGCTTTTTGGGCTGAACTCTGAATGACTCTTAAAATCTGCATGCATAATTTAAAAAAAGCTACTCAAAGCCAAAACTTTTCCATTTGACAGTCCAGTGTGGCTGTGTGTTTCCCCGTGTTGCACGGTGTATTGGTGTCAGTACTGGTGCGTGTCTCTCCTCCCTCCTTCTTCTTTTTCCTTGCCTGAGGCTTGGCCGCAGGGCTCCCCTCGTGTTGAGGTCATCATTAATAACAAATGCCACCTTCTGTCATGACCTACGGCATCATTAGACGCGCACGCAAACAGCACACAAACAAATGAGTGCACTTTGCACTGTATACACCAAGCAAAATGTTTGCAAAGAGAAAGGAAATAACATGTTTACCACACTGCTTGAATGGAAAGCATGAAGCAAACTTCATATCCACTGGGTTAAGGCTGTTATTAAGCTTTAAATTAATGCTGCTCGCTTGACCTTATTTTATGCGACTGTTGCCATGACACACACACACACACACAACCAAATTTGCTGTGGCTGTACACAACAGCAGGCTCGTTATTTAGCCAAAAAAAATCATAATAATTTAGCCACCAGCTAAGCATGACATTTTTTTCTTTTTAATCATATACTTAATCTACATTTAGATTTAAGTAAAAGTGGCGCTTGGTTTTACCTGCTCCACTCATAATATAAATAAACCATCTCTTAAAGTGTCCTGGCCCTTTGTGATTGGCCGACCTGTGACGCCTGCAGTGAAAGAATTATGACAGCGCAGGCAGGACAGAGATGCAGAGTGTAAGCGTGGGAGAAGGGCTGGCACAGTTCATCACTAACAGCCTGCATTATTTCATGGTATTGTTAGACCTTGATGGAGTTCCAGGGAAGAAAAACTCTGTAAAATATTTAAATATAAGATCAAAGATCAAAAAAGAGCTCACAAGAGAACAATACTGAAAACAAAGAGAAGACAAGTAGGATTAGGAAGACTCTGTTTCATGTCATAAACTGTATATATTCTCAGTCTTTGCTTTTCTCTTTTTTTTAATATTGAACTTCTAACTTGTTCCCTCGTCGGGTTATGTATCAAAATTTTCTTTTGCCTATGTAAAACATCGAAGCATTTTGCTTGGTAGATATTATGCCATTTTCTTTGGAGCAAAAATGTGTGCTGCAAGAACACGTCTTCCACGGCAGAACCATTAATCACTAGGAGGAAAGGGAGGAAAGGACATTCTTTGACTCCAGAACTGTCATTTTCTCAAAGCCAACATGTTCAAAGACCATTCCCTTTGCTCTGATTTCCTGTTAACCTACTTTCTGCCTGTCCTGCACAAGATCAAATGCTTTACACTGTCCTGTCTGTGGTGTGATGCCGAGAGAGTGTTGTATCCTTCCCCTCACCTTCTCACACATGAACGTATTCAAAACAACCTCGTGTGCTCGTGTGTGGCAAGCATTTTATTTCCTGCCACTTTTGTTCTTATCTTTCAGATTGTTGATCAAGGAAAGAATGCAAAGAGCTACCACTACATTCTGGCTAACCTGGTAAGAAATCACTGACTATTATTTTACATTTCTTAATAACCACCAATAACCAGTTATCTTTTGCTCCCAAGGACCCAGATGTTCTTGTAATTTTTTAAGAGGTCTTGAGCAGTGTTGGTCAAGTTACTTGAAAATAGTAATTAGTTACTATAATTACTGATTACTCCTCAAAGAAAGTAATCCCATTACTTTACTGATTACTTATTTTCAAAAGTAATTAGTTACTTATTACTTAGTTACTTTTTAAAAACATGATACACAACCTGAATACATAATAAAGCAATAGACCTTTCAGCCCAGTTCTATTTTTTCTGCATAATCCATCATATAAAATTGAATTGGATGAAAAAGTCTCGTTTTAAAATTTGTTTTATTAGTTTGAATATTTTAACTTCATGCACATTGCACCAAGCAAGAATTTAATTATATGCAACAGTCTCTGACTGAAAGAAATTTGATTAACATTTAAACCTATTTTCTGCATATTCCAGCATATAAAAGAAAATAATTTTTCGGCCGGTGGAGGTTTGCCCGGTGCCGCAGCGGTCGTGTCAGTGGGGGGGATCCGGGGGTTTCTCTGTGAATTTCACATTCCTGTAGCAGCGTGCTCGGTGCTCGCTCAGATTTGAAGTTTAATTTTTTGCTGTAGAAATAAGTATTCTTCCCGCGCAGAGTGTACAGTGGACGCTAATGTTTTTGTCACTTTTTCAAACTCAAAGTAATGTGAGTACTTCCAAGCTTTAAACAGTACATGGTCATACTCTCTCCCATTAGTTCTCCTTATCGAAGTTTTTTGGCTGTTTTTCGCTCATTTTCAGTCCACTTCCTGTACCTGACCATTTTCAAAGGATTTATTTTTAAACCACAGTTAGCACTTACCTATGAATCATCCAGGCATATGTGCCAACGCATAACGGACACGTTAACGACGAATCTATTTAAATCAAGTCTTTCAACACTTTATTACTAGCAGTCTGTCACAAAAAACACAATTTGTTTCCATTTCTTTAGTTGAATCTACAAAAATGCCAAAAATAAAACACTTTGATAAGCATAAAATAGTATTTCTCTACCAACATGTTGATTCATGTTGAGTTATTAACCAAAAACTATCTGGGCATGGTGTGCAGTGTTTACCTAAAAAAGTTGAGGACAACAGAAGAAGTGGCAGCTCTTAAAAAATATTATGTATGATATGTATGTATGTAATGAGCGGTATCCGAAGTCCATGTCCTTACAAAACAGGGAAATAAATCCAAAAAAGACCTGACGCAGGACCTGAGAGATATATCTAGTGCTTTAGTTGATCCAGTTACTGTTCAATGAAGACTTATTGGAAATTATTACAGTGGACAGCTTAACAACTGTCCGTAAAACACAGTGGATCATGGTTTGGGGCTTCATTGCAGCCAGTGGTGTTGAGGATCTTGTCAAAACTGGTGGAATTATGAATGCAGAAAAGTACCATCAGATTTTGATCAACCATGCAATATTATCTGGAAAGCATCTGATTGGAAACAGCTTAACATTTCAGCACAACAATAATCCCGAACACACTGTCAGTGAGTCACAGTAAATTATACCTGGATCGAAAAACACATAATGGAAAACTATCAACCATGAAGCTTGCGTTAGAAAGTTCAGGTTGTGTTGAAGAATAAATGTGGTCAAACCCAGTATTGACTTTCAAGCTTATTAGAAGTGTACAAACTCTGTTTTGTCTTATATACCGTATTTCCATATATTTTGGCACATTTCAGTAACTCACTGTACCTATTTCTCATTTTCTAAGAGAAATAAAGAAATGAGGGGTGGCTCAGCACTTTTTGCACTACTCTTCTCTGCATTCACACTTTATTTCAATTTATATTGCTGTAAATTATATCTTTTATCTTATATTCAATTTTTTTAACTGGATTCCAAACTTTCAGTAGTTCATTGCCAATTCAATAGTTGTGTTTACCCGACAGAAGTATCTGGTTTTACCCTCATTCCATCTGCACCTCAGCTAAGTCAAATATGCTTTTACTGCTGCAGCTATAGAAATCACAGCAGCACAAGTGGGAGACCTGTGACAGTCAGAGACAGAAAGCTGTGCAGACCCACAGCAACAGAAAAAGGTCAGGCAGCCAGTGTATGCAAGCATATATCCATTAGCTCGTTTTGTCTGCGGCCTTTTTCTCGGCACACACATGTTATGCAGACCCCGACAACACTTGCTAAATGCAACCAAATGAAAAGAAAACTGGCATCAACAGAAGCTGTGGTAATAACAACATTAATATGCAGCTGCTGGCTTGAACAGTTTCTCACTGCTGGCGTTTTAGATTGACTCAATCTCCCTTGTCTGACCGGTTTGCCAGATTTAATTTTAAATGATGAAGCTTAGACAGTAATAACAGGTGATATGCAAAGTGGCCACAGTCATTTTTAATGGACCCATTAAAATGTTTGACCAAAAAAAAAGAAAGAAAGAAAACGACTTTATACGTCCTTGGACCTTTTAGTTAATTTACTTACCTCAGTGCACACGTGTGCTTGATTCTGAGCGCAGACTGAATTCCACTAAGTACTTGTGGTTACAATTCTGTCGGGAACACCCCCCATCCATGTCCTGTGCTAGCAAAGGCTAGTTTCTATAGTAACCTCCTCAGCTGACTGCACTGCATTAGCTCATTCATGGAGCAGAAAAAAGACATAAGTCTGTCTGCTGAGCTGAGAAATATGGACACCTGGCAACACATACAGGTACATTAAGGGAAATGCGGCTGTTAAGGCAGACTTAATGCTGCCCCTCTTGGTTGCCCACATATGTTTGGGGTATTTTTCTTCTTCCCTCAAATAAAAAAGGGCAAAAAAACAATTCTAGATAACTTTAGGCTAGGGAACAGCAAGTCCTCTTTGTTTTTCTTCAGTTGTTTCGGCTCTATGAAAATCAAAACCCAGTAAACAAGCGCGAATTCGGAACGGATGTGATAAAAAGAGCCAGCACTTCAAATGGCACGATAAAAAAACAACAACAACATCAGAGCAGAGAAGAAAGAAAACGGATGGTACGCTGGAGACAATCCAGAGAGAGGCACCTTTTCTCCTCATCAGTCAAAACTTTGCTTTTAAACCTCAGACAAATCACAGACAAATCTTTTCTCCTGCTCTGTCTCTACTCCCACCCGGTCCCTCTTGTCTACCTCCTCCTCTCCCCACGCTGACAGGCAGCCTGCTGAGAGACTGAAACTGTCTTTCCTACTTTCTACCTCTCTGAAAAACAGCCTTCTCCACATAATAGTCAGGGGGAAAAAAAATACAAGAAGGAAATACCATTACAGTAAATCGCTTCTTCCTCCATTCTTCTTTGCCCGAGGCTCGCCTTGCATTGTTCACAGTAGCCTATAAGGTTTTGATCCTGCTGTTGTTAACAGTAGCCTATGAGGACTCTGTCTATCACAGATTAGTGCCGGACCGCTCCTTCCATGAAATGAGGTTTTCTATTTTCTTTCTCACTACTCCTGTCCCTCAGGAAAGACCTAAATGAAGTCTGCTCAATAGGATGATCACCCTATGTAAAAATAAAAGATTTTTTTTTCGTTATTAAGAAATTAAAACTTAAAGCAGTACTTAAAATGTAATAAAGTTGGCTAAATTACCCAACCAGCGGCACCTAATGTTAAGTGCACTGTTGCCTATTGGTGTCAGTTATGTGCTGCTGGTTACAAAATGCTCACCTGATTAAAACCCTTTGATGCAGGTTTTAACAAGTTATGATGATCCATTCATCCATCTGCTTATAAGCTAAACTGTGTATAAAACTCAAAAGTAGAGGCGAGATCCATTGTACGTCCAGGTTTTTTTCTTGTGACCGCTGGATATCCAGAACCCCTGTTTGCAATCCACTGCTCTAGAAGAACATATCAGTCTGGATTTCACAGGGAGGTAATATATCCTCTGTACGTGTGTGTGTGTGTGTAATCTGTTTCTGTCTGGTTTCATCTCAGGGTTTTCTGGACATTGATCTGACAGACTTGAGGAAAGGCGGAGCAAACATAACCGGCTTCCAGCTCGTCAACAACTCAGAGCCGAGTGTGAGCCGCATCGTCCAGCAGTGGATGGAGTTTGATAATAAGGACTCCAAAGTGCCCAAGCCTGGACTCAAAGTACTACCCCTTTAATTTCTGAGTTACTTTTTTCTTCTTCCATAAGTGTCTAAACCTAGTATCAATATAGTAGATATATATAGTGGGTATATAGTAAATAACTCTTATCTGAATATGCATTTTGGATTTCTGTTATAATAATTATTTATCTATATCAAGCTGAGAGTGATTCCATATCAAGGTATTTGTGTATTTACAGGAACAGGAACGTAACCTAAAGTTTATAGAAATGAAGTCTCTGATGTTTAAGCAAAGCGCTTCTAGTTTGTGTGACATGAAACTTGCTCTCTGCAGTACACAGGTGCGCTAACATATGACGGGGTGAAAGTCATGTCTACAGCCTTCCAGAATTTAAGGAGACAGAGGATAGACATATCTCGCAGGGGCAACGCTGGAGAATGCCTTGCCAACCCACCAGCTCCCTGGGGACAGGGCATAGACATCCAGAGAGCCCTGCAGCAGGTCTGCACACGTGGAGAGAAACATGCTAATGCACACACACGCATACATACATAGATCCTCGTGCACACTCACACAATTTCTTGAGTGGCACATTGGCTAACAGCTCCTGAGTTTGGGCTGGCTGAACAAATTAGGTCTCATTCTGTCGTGTAAAGTTCACATTAAGTCGTTGGAGAGCTCTCCAGTATCAAATGTGACATCATAGCTAGTAAACACAACCTGCAGGCAATAACACTCGACTGTGATTATCATGAAATATGACATCAGCAATTGAGTTTAGAAATGTAATATTTGGCAATGAAAATGCTGGACTGGCTGTGAGACTCCTTAATGTCACAGAGACACACGAACGCCGACCCGTATGTGCATCGAGGAACACGGACAGTTATTTGGAATAAATTTAGAACGCTAATAAAAAAAAAGAAAGAACATTTAAATTCAAGCCATTCAACACCATTCGTGCAAAGTATGGAAATATAAAAACTGCTTTTGTGTTCGTGAGGATTTACGTACAGTACAAGCGCGTGTGTGAGAGCGCTGCCC
>VOQK01029158.1:25760-35959 GCA_015052645.1 Benitochromis conjunctus | reverse complement strand
AACATCGAGAAATAAAATTCTCTCTTCTGATAAAACAAAGATTGAGCTCTGTGGCCTGGATGCCAAGCGTCATCGCCAACATCATGCTCTGGAGATGTTTTCTGGCAGTAAGAACAGGGAGTCTAGTCAGGGTCGAGGGAATGATGAAGGCAGTAACATATCGTCCTTTGTTATAACAAGATCCCGAATGTTCTGGATCTTGGACTGGAGCAAAGGTTCTAAGGACAACGACCCTGAGCGCACAGCCAAAGTCACAAAGGAGTGGCGTCAGGACCACTCTGTGAATGTCCTTGAGTGTCACAGCCAGAGCCCAGACTTGAAACTGGAACTGGAGAGATCTGAAAATGGCTGTCCACAGACACACCCCACCCAGAGAGAAGAAAACGTTATCTTTATGGGGTAATATGTTTATAATTTGAGCTAAAAATGAATTGAATCCTTTGTGGAGTGAGGCTGTAACATAACAAAACGTGGAACAAGTGAAGTGCCGGGAATACTTTCCACATGCACTGTAGCTTCTGCCACTTCAGTTGTCTGCAATACAACTGCAACACCAGTAACCCTGTGTGATCGTTTTCACTGAAAAGCCAATCAAGTGGTTCTTGTTGTATTCCTATAACAAGATTACTGAGGTAAATACAAGAAAGCAGCCACTAATGTAGCTGCACATGCAAACCTTGACACCTACTTTCGAAAGTATGCTTAAAATCCTTATTTAAACCCAAGAATTGGAGTCTCGGGAGTAAGCCTCCAAAATAACTCTCTCTGACATAATCTCCTATCAGTGTCCTTTTCTCCGGGAAGATAAATTAGTTTTCTGTCTTGGAACCTACGAGAAGAGATAAGGTGTGAGGAGCACAGGCGCAGGAGTTTTTACACCTTCTAACTTCTGTGCTCTCTGATTCGTTGCTTAAGGGTGGGTGTTGTTTTGCTACTGTGTTGATATCACATAGTTCTTCACTGTAGTCTCTGCTGTCCAAGCCTGTGCCCACAGACTAGGCCTGGAGATGTGGAGAAATGAGGCAGAGCTGGTTTAATGAGGCATCAAACCTTCCTTTGTTGATGACTGCGGCTTTGCGCTGAAACCAGACAAAGAGTGAAATATGTCTAATCTTAGCATGCCTGATTTTTGTGTTATTGTGGCATTTAGTGTGTGTCTAACGCTTAGAATCTATCGGGTAATGTCGGCACACGGGAGAAAATGATTGAATTTTTAATACGTATTCAAAATATGAACTCCTACGTGTGTAGTCGCGTTTGTTCAGATGCACAAGTGCTCTTGTGTGTATAAATGTGCAGCGATTGTGTCCTAGCATTGTATTTAATGTGGTTGAGTGACAGCAGATCTCAGTGGAGCTGTTCGAGGTCAATGTGATTGAGTCCCAGAGGACCTTTTGTATGCCTTGCCACGTCTCCGTGTGCACATTTGTACGTGTGTGTGTTATTTTTGTGTGTGTGTTGGGGGGCATGCTCGCAGTTGTGTGTGCCCGTCTTTGTCTGTGACTGCGTGCGCCAGTGCGTACACTGTGAAAGCGCTGCACGCCGGTCCTTTCTCTTCACTGTCTCCCCAGGGTGCCATTTGTCTACCAGCCCCAAGTTATGTGCAACAATGATTACCTTCACCTAGACCGTAAAGAGCGGGAGAACACAGATAGCTGTAACACATATAGGAAACCCTCTCCTCCCTACCCCCCCACCTCCTTATCTAGACCCTGGTGAACACAGTGGAAGGATTTGCTAAGCTCAGCAAAAAAAACTCTCGCTTAAAACAGGAACACATAACAACTTGTGGGAATTGAGACCTTCTAAGTGCTGCTGGACAATTTATACTGAGGCGACTTTAATTCTGTATGAAATACATATTTCTGAAAGTGGAGCCCCAGGTGTCGTGTCAGCTGCAGTTTCTCAGGCAAGTCAATCAGTGTGAGATGTGCAGTAGTCGATGTAACAAGGAGAACAGTGTGGCCCCGGAGCAGAGGTTATCCTGGTTTCAGAGAGCTGTCAGCTTCATTGTCTTCATACACGCACTCGCACAGGTGCTTGTTCGAATCATACCTGATGTCTCTTCAGCTCTAACAATTCTGCCCAATTCCTCTGTTTTCTTGCTGCATGCTACGTGCTTTTCAGTGCACGATGCAGTCGCAATCATCCTACTTAGAGGGTCTTTGTGGATGAATTACATACCTGCCTTCAGGGAACAAAGCCAAAATAATGCCTTGTAGTTCCATTTAATTATCTTTTCTTCTCAACCTTTAAACCTACAATTATATCCGGGGGCCAGTACTTTGTTTTTTTTCCCTAAGCCTCGGTGTAGAACAAGAGATAGCACTTCATTTTCAAAATGCACACTAATTTCAGGGAAATCATTTCAGAAAACTTCAGGAAAATAAAAAGGAACAAATAAAAAAATCAGTTTTTACTAATGGTTGCCCCTCATCTGACAGGAGTCTCCATACGTGATGCTGAAGAAGAACCACGAGCAGCTTTTGGGGAATGATAGGTACGAGGGCTACATCGTGGAGCTGGCTGCAGAGATAGCCAAGCACGTGGGCTACCAGTATAAACTGAAGATCGTCTCAGACGGCAAGTACGGAGCCCGAGACCCCGAAACCAAGATGTGGAATGGCATGGTCGGAGAGCTGGTGTACGGGGTGAGTCGGTGGAGCTTCTGCTAAGATTTTATTTTTCCCCACTGTCAAAGCTGGAAAATGAACTTCTAAATGTCTTTTGTGAATACTGATTATTGAAGGTCTTAACACAGTGAAAACCTCACCGACTCCAGGCCTGTTAGGGATGATTACCTATTTTGCTTTCTTTTATTAGTATTCTGCACTGCTTATTTAATTATAATTTTAGTAATTTAGACTTTGGGCAGGGTTCACTTGCATGAATCCTTACAGTTTCCTGCTGGAATAATTTGCGATTACATGATTACTAAAGCTTCCTCTGAATTGCAGTTTTGACAGTCTAACAACTTTGTTCTTCAGAAGTCTGAAATTGTGCTGTGTTTTTAATTTGACCTGGATCATTACCAACTAACTTTTACTGTGTGTACCAACTGTGCAGTGATAAGGGGGAGGAAGACAGAGACACCATCTTAAAATTGAAAGAACTGGTCTTTCATTTGCTTTCTTGTTGTGCAATACACTTGGATAATGATAATGAATACATTTATATCTAGACACTATGTAATCCTCTCACACCCAAGTATCATTCCACCTCAAAATTTAAATTGATGCAGGATGAAATGCTACTTTATCCAACACTGTTTACGCGCCTGTCTTTGTGCTCTTTCCTCAGAAAGCAGACGTGGCTGTGGCACCGCTCACTATCACCCTGGTCCGTGAAGAGGTGATTGACTTCTCCAAGCCCTTCATGTCTCTGGGTATCTCTATAATGATCAAGAAACCAACCAAATCCAAGCCTGGCGTGTTTTCCTTCCTGGACCCGCTGGCTTACGAGATCTGGATGTGCATTGTGTTTGCCTACATTGGCGTCAGCGTCGTCCTCTTCCTGGTCAGTCGATTCAGCCCGTACGAGTGGCACGCCGAAGATTACGAGGAAGGAGCCGAGCCGCAGACTCCCACCCAAGCGGCGGCTTCCAACGGGGTGCAGCAGGGCCAGACACCAACGCAGCAGAACACCACCCAGCAGAGTCCAGAGCAAACCAATGAATTTGGCATCTTCAATTCCCTTTGGTTTTCGCTTGGCGCCTTCATGCAGCAGGGATGCGATATTTCACCACGGTAAGAAGCTGAGGCCACAAATTTTGAAGCTTTATGGTCCTTTGAGTCTCTGCTTTTATTTGTTGGTACACAAAGAGACATTCAGTACCACCTACGTGTAGTACATATCTATCTGCCACACCAACGCCTCAGCATGCTGACTTGCTTTCTTTTTCAGCTCACTTGAGTTTTGTTTATTGAGATTTTGTTTTGGTTTTTAGCCACTTGTCGTATAAAGAAGTGATAAAACTTTGATGAAGCGCAGAAGAGCGAGTTTATGATGTGGTCGTGTTGCAGACTGTTGTGGTCTCATTCTCGTTCTGTCTCCAGATACTTCCCGTAGTGCTAAAACATGGCACAAATCTAGGACAGTAAAAACTGGTAGTCAGTAGAAAGCTTTAGAATTTTATAAAATTAAAAATTAAAATCCAACTCTCAGTCTGCCGGCCTGTCATTCTGCATCTCACAAGTGATTAGCCAGTCGGTTGTGCGAATATCAGAGTCTTAAGAAGCTGCTATGAAGGATCCTGGTGCGAGTATGGAGTGGTATATGTTGGCTTTCCTCAAGTGCTCTCATGAGCTGGGGTATGAAACCGTTCTCAAAAGGTCACCAATTAAAAATCTCATTAAGTGTCTGAAATTAGAGACACCGAGGTCGACTTTCGGAGCTCTCCAGAGGCGCTAACAGGAGGAGATGAGAAGATAATGTCAGCGTTATCACTGTAAGCTCTGAACTAGCAGAGACAGGTTAGGTCACTCGTAGACAGAGCTTCTTGTCTCTTTAAACATTAAGCTGCATATACATTATGTAGCAGCTACTGTGAAGTTGGAGATCCCGGTGCTCTGTTTTGAAAGGGTAACCGTAAGTGTCGCTGCGTTCCATCTCGGCTTCCTTCTTGTGGCAAATTAAAGGGTGTATTTTCACTTTGGCCTCACCCTACACAAATAACAGAAGGGGAAAAAAACAAAACAACTTTGCAACCCACAGGCCTGCATGCGGCACATAGGTGCTCAGCAGTACATAATGTAGGTAGTGAATTCCTCCTCCCACAGGCCTTCATCTGACATTTACTGTTTTCTGCCTGCAGACTGTGCTGTGCTTCATGCGAGATGAAGCCTATTGTCCAAATGCTCTTCTCTTACAGGCAGAAAATGCATTTGGAATAACTATTGATTTTCTTGTATGCCACACAAAGAAGGGAGGGCAGGGAATGTCACGGTGCTTCCTTAAAATTGTCCCTTCTTTCTGTATGCATAGCCATCTTTGCGGCAGTTGTGTGGAATGTGTGTAAAAAAGCAAAATTAACCGTATTTGCATTTGTTTTGCTCGAGGAGGGGACGACCTCTGCCGATGCAAGACCTTTCATTGACTTCGGCTAAAAGGACAAAACAGGCCATTTCTCTGCACTTTCTTATGTTCTCTGTAAAATAGGTTTGAGGTGGAACCAAATTTCATTAGTGTCATTAGTGAGGTTGGGAGCTTTAAGGGCGCTTGTCCTCTAAGGACTTCAGTCAAATACCTCTCTTTGTCTTAGTGTGTCCTTTCAAGGTGAGTCTGAGTGTTCATTTTTGTGTCTTGGTAAAAGATTTTTTTCAGGGTGTGGGGATCAGGGGAATTTTTTTTTTCTAAAAAGAAAAAACTGCACATGTCACAGTGTGTGCAGCAGGACATGCTGCAGCGATCAGCACGGCCTGCTTGGTGTCTTGAAAAACCAACACAGTGAATGTTTCACCCCGCTGAATACTGCCCCGAAGGAAACATCTTCCCCTTGAAAATTTGGGTGACCTAGTTGCTCTAGTTAGCACGGCGCATATTCACACACATCGGTGCATGCTGATGTGTCTCCTAAAGCATTATGAGTTCCTCTGCTACAGTTAAAGGACACACTGTTGCAGCTACAGTTTGTCAGATGAAAGCAACAGTGCTTGTAACATCCCAAATTCACAAGAACAGAGTATGCCACAGCGTACGCAGCTTTACTTTTATCAACAACAACAAAAAAAAGCTTTCGTGAGAAGATTTTGTTCTTGTATGTAAGGTAATGTTTGACCATCTTCTTTAATTTTTTTTTTCTTTTCCTGCCTGGCTGCAGCCTGTCTTTCTTTTTTCACTTTATTCATAGACTGAATATGGCCCGTCGGTGTGAAAAGGAAAGCTAGTGCGGCTGTGCCTTAAACCTCCATTCTTTCCATTCATTCTCTCTCCGGTTGGTATTACAGAGACGTCCATGAGAAAACGTCCTCAGTAAAAACTCTCCTTAACAGTTTATATTCTCAGGCGCTACTTTCAGGTCTTCTTGAATATGGCATTATGTTCATTTTGTATGTTATGGTCCCATTTAGAGTGAAAGAGAGAATAAAATAGAGTGTGCTTTAGAGCGAGGATACCTTGTGAGGAACAAGTCACTTTTTTTTTTTTCATTCAAAACTTTGCTAAAGTACAAAAATAACACTTCTCATTCAGAATTATGTACTGTATTTTTTTTACAGGGCAATGTTACTGATGTGTTAGCAAATACCGCTTATGAAATCCTGCATAGTCACTTAAGCTATTAGCACATAAGCTATCCTTTCTGATTGGCTGAGCTTAAGTTTTTTTTTTATAGCATCAACTAATAATGATTTGTCTGATGTTGTAGCTCTAAATAGTTCATTAACAACTTGTTAATTTGGTAGCAGCTGATATAAAAAGTGACTATATGAAATAATATGTGACATAAAGTAGATTAGGGTCTATATTGACATATTGCATCGCAGCGTTGCTGCAGCTGTGTTGGCTGTACATCCATGATATAACTCTTCTGTTTCGCCACATTACAAAGGTACTCTGTCGAACGGATATGATTTGTATGATTTTGGAGGCCAAAAACAGTTTGCAATGATTTGAGTTTTTTTGACATTGTGCGTTATCCTGCTGAAAGCAGCCATCAGAAGATAGGCTGTGGTCATAAAAGGATGGGCATCGTCACCAGCAATACTCAGTTTGGCTGTAGCCTCAGCTTCCTGTTCGTAGCTGACAGGAGGGGTATCTAGATTCTCTCCAGCATAGCTTAGTTGTAACAAGTTTAATAACAGAGTTGCTATTCCCTTTCTACCAGCCCAAAGCAGTCTGGATATTCTCCTCTAACCTCTGACATCAACAAGGTGTTTTCACCCAGAGAACTGCTGCTCACTGGATATTTTCTCCTTTTTAAGACCATGTTCTGTAAAGCCAAGATATGGTTATGTGAAAATTACAGTAGTTTCTGAAATACTCAGATGAGCCCGTCGTCTTGACCACTTCTACATGCTTAAATGCACTGAGTTGCTGCCATGTGACTGGATGATTAGATATCTGTGTTATAGATAGATAGATAGACAGACAGACAGACAGACAATATGTTTCAGAATAAAATGATGTAAAAGACATTATGTTTCTGAATTTGCTGACATTTCCCAGTCAGTGCCTGTAAACCTCTCATCGCTGTGCCTTTATCACTAATAGGTGAGAACAGATTGTTCTAGAGGTGCATTCAGCTCTGTGGTAGGCAGCCTGAAGCACTTCTCTCTTCATACTTCTCCATTTAATCAGAGACAAAAGGCCAAGGAACAACACTGATGATCCACTCTGTCCTGGATTAATCAGTAGGCGTGTTTAATTTTCCCGTCAGCCTGTATCTGTGTGTGTGTGCGTGTGTAGCCTGGTTCTATAAAAAGCAAACACTTATTGCCATTTTCTTTGTCAGCTCTCTAATAGTAGGCTATCGAATTGGAACAGTCTAAAAGGTACCTGTGCATCAAGGCGTCCAGGCAGCTCTGTTTCTCTGTGCGCATGCATAGACTCACATGCTTGTATTCATTTATGCTTCATACTGATGCGATGCATTAATGTGTACAGTACGTGATTGTGTGTGTATTGGCCAAACTGCTCCCTCTGCTATTTATTCTGTGCAAGGCCGTGTTTACTGTGCTCTTTCTAAATGTCAGCACTGTCAGTCAGGCCCTCCCATAAGCCCCAGTCTGTGCTGTTGGGCCCTCCTTGTGTTTATCTCTGCAGACAGGTGGACTCTGAGAGTGACCCTCACCCCACCCCACCACACACACACAAACATAAACACCCAACATATTCTCCATTCATTTGTTCACCCGTTAACTTCCTCTCGCTTTACTTCCTCTCAGTCCCCCGTATCCGCTAATCAACTCTGTTCTCTGTTGTTTAGAGGTGAAAAGCCCTCGCCTCTCCCGTCCTAAACAGTCGCACATCCATAAAATATGAATAAAAGACAGGGCTTTGGTTAACCCTGTGGTTGTATGCCTTCTGCGAGCAGAATCAAACCAGCTAATCGCATCCACGCTCAGCTGCAGTATTGTTGCAAGGCTTGGCCCTCACTCTTCAAGTGAACCCTGCCAAAGTAATGGAGGCTTAAGTTAACACATCGTAGGCAGAAAGTCAAAATCTCAACAGACGATCCAAATAATGAACACTGTACTCGTGTTACAGTGAAGAGCTAGTTTTTTCCTTCTACTACATTTTAAGCGCAGCAGGGAGGATGCAATGAGGGAAATATTGAGTGGATTTGAGTAAAAGGGCGCAGAGTGTTCTTCAGGTGAGTGTGTTTGGATATGCTTAAGTCGGCATCTGTTGTCCGTGTCTGCTCATAGGTGCGCGTGTCCCTGAAATGCACGGCCCCGCAGAGTTGTCTCCAGTCCTCGGATGTCTGCATTCCCTCCGTTATTTGACTGTAGACTGAAATAAATCAGCCCTTGTCACTCACACCCTTCCTGCCAGCAGCAATGTCTCAGGCTGGCGGTCAGAATCATTCAATAATGGATTGTATGCGAGGCGTATAATGTAACCCCAGCAGGGTCAGTATTTATTTTTCGTGCTACAGCAATGCTTTTTTCCTTGCACTAAAAAGGAGAGGTTAAAGACTCGGTTTTCTCAGGGAATTTTGATTTCTCTGTTCTGCATTTCTCCAGGATTACGTGAAGCCAAAACACAACAGTGAAATAGTCAGATCTGGTACTAGCAGTAACACAAGCATGGTGTTTATTATTTCCCTGCCTTTCGTAGATTATCTGGATCATCTGTTGAGATGTTGACTTTCTGTCTGCAATGTGTCATCTTAAGCCTCCATTACTTATTTATTTCTTTACTTATGTAAGCGCAGACAACTTTTATCAGAGTCTCATTAAAGCGCGACCCAGATCACAAACAATAACATCAACGTTATGCTGTTAACCTGAATTCTACCTTTAGGTCGTGATCGTTTTTGCACTCTAATATTGACACAATGTTAAATTTACAGCTTCTAATCAACTGAACTTCAGCGGTATTTAAACTATAAAATCCAACACATTTCAATATAATTTCTGGGTCAGACTTTTCAGCCTCATTGTCACCTGATGAACTATAGAAAGATCATCACTGATCAGTTATAACAGGACCGCCGTGGATCAGTGCTCTTTTAATGTCATTACTATTACATCGTCAGGTTTTAACATTATTGTAACATTGATTCAACATTTATTTAGCATTGAGATTTCAGTCTTGACCACGATGATGATTCAGATCAACGTGAATTCAGTTCCCTCTTGCTGGGGATAGCGAGCAGCTCACTTATCATCTAATGCAGACAAACTCAGGCATTTTACTTAACAAGGTCCCTCAAAATGCTTAATTTCTTTAAGCACTACTAAATACACTTTGGACAACATTTTCCCAGAACAGTCAGGATGTTATCAGGATGTGATCAATTTATTTGTTTAGATAGAGAAGCTTTCAATATGGCTCACGTTTCAAACTGAATATTGTACGTGTTCGTTTCCTCTTCCTTTCAGCCCAAACACAGACTCACCCATAGCACACTGCACTTGAAATTAAAGGTTTTCTACACCATTATTTCTGACATGAAAGCTGTTGTTCGGCTGCTAACCAAACCCTCGGTGAGGATTCAGGTGAACTCTTATGATCAAGGAAATTATTGATCTTGCACAGGGATCAAGTGGGATGTCACACTGTGTTTATTGTTGTTATTAATGTCGCAAGCACTGAGAAAATAGACTGTGTTACACGCCACTGAGTTACATAATTGTGGAATAAGTTAGCTGCTATAAAGCTGTTTTTTGGGGGGGGTTCAGGAAGGGATGATTTATTCATAAAGATACGGCTCGGTTTAGTTGACGGCACAATTTATGTTTTATTTATTTGGAGATCGCATGAAGGCAACGTTTTGATCTTACATGCATGCACACTCGCCAACAGAAACCAGCGAGGCACACGCACGCACGCGCCCATACACACTCCCCACTGGCGTATCATACTTTGTACCACAGACAAAGGCGCCATCGCCTCCGAGGTGTTTACTCTGTCACATCAGTCACACATACATTTCCACATGCAGAGAGGGCTTTCTTTTTTTACTTTTTTTTTTTTTTTTTTTTTTTTTTTTAAATTTTTTGTTTATATTTTTTTTTTTTTTTCCAATATTAAAA
>VOQK01029154.1:0-24181 GCA_015052645.1 Benitochromis conjunctus | reverse complement strand
GGGAGAGCTGTGTGTTTTGGTACATGCTTTGTGTTTTCCCCCCAAGGCCATGAATAGACCTGGACTGAGTCATGCTAGACTGGAGCCACAGCTCTGGCTCCTTAAGCTCTCTCTGTTTTTTTTCCTCTTCGCTCTCCTCCCACTGTTGACACAACCAGCTGGGCTCCTGATGCATCCAAACACACACACATAACCCAACACATGTTGGGAGAGGTGCTTGATGGGAGGACAGAAGGAGGGCGGGTGGAGTGATGAAATGGCAGAGGGAGCAGGGGCAGCCGGTGCGAGAGGCCCACACTGAGATTGATGAGCTGCTGTAGAATCTAGCAGGTAAACGCCAGTGTGGCTCCTCTTCCCCCACAAAGAGCTTCTCTGGGATTAAGCCACTTGTTGGAAGAGGTTTCCTGTTTGCTAAAAGCCATGCTCTCTCTTGTACCACCCCTTCATTTGTCTCAGCTTGTTTACATGGGTTTTTTGGGTTTTTTTTCATTTATTTCTTTACCGACCGTAGTCTTTCTTCTTTTTTTTTTTTCTTTTTGGTCTTTTCCTGCTGGACACCTGAGAAAGTAATTGCTGTGTTTCTGTGCAACATGAAAACAAGCAGAGAGCTTTGAACGTGCAGCTCCTTTGCTCCTCAGCATAAGTATGTTCCTGGCCTTTTAAATATCACCAGTAGGTGGTGATATGACTCTTTAGAAGTTGCCTCAGAGATCTACTAAATAAATAACCTCTCCTACATGGCCTTATTTGATCCCACAGCCCTTCAGCAAAACAATGTCGTTACTGCAGTGTGATTTTTATTTTTTTATTTTTTTTCTGTAAGAAATAAACCTGGAGGTTTCAAATTGCTTTCCTTTTTTTCTGACTCTTTTTGAGCGTTTAATGAGACACATGAATATGTATTCGATAGTGGGGCATGTACAGTGCATTGGGAATCTTACCCTCAAATAATGCAGGAAGGATGAATGATGGTTTGCTCCCTTTTAGGCAGCAACAAAAGAAGACGTCAGCTGTGTTTGTGGATGCTTGCACTGTTATATTTACAGCATATTTCTCAAAAATAGCATATTGACGTCATTGGGTTAACTGCACTGATGGAGAATAAGGTTTTTGCCTCACTGGATATTCAAAGCAGTTCACTTTTTTTGGTATATTAGAATATAGATTTTAAGATCAACTCTAAGTCAAATACGTTTGAGAAAGAGTGCCGTATTCAGTTCAGTTCAATTCAGATTTTTTTGTAAGCCCAACAATCAAACGACCTCCCTTTATGAGCGAGCACTTGGCGACAGTGGGAAGGAAAAACTAAGAATCCTCAGGCAGATCCAGGCTCAGGGAGAGGCAGCCATCTGCCTGTGAAGGGGATGTTACTATCATTATTTGCCACCGTTGTCTCTTTTTTTTTCTCTTATTTTCTCTGTCTGTGAAAGGTCTGACCTTGTGGATATAACCCTGAGGTGGTTTTCTATCTGTCCCTCTCTGTCGAGTGAACGTAGCCTAGATCACAGCTTTCTCAGAGTTGTTTGGTCTGGACTGTGGCTGAAGTCTCAGTAGGCTCACTTCCTTCTCTATCTGCAAGAATGTTTTGCTTGGGGAAGCTGTTTGTTTTTCCCCCATCGATCAGGAAGTGTAAGAGAACGTGCACGCTTGTGTGTGTTGGGTATGTGTGCCATGAGAGGTGGACTCTACGGTCCAAATCTCGCTGTTACGTCCACTGGCAGCGGACAGGAGCTTGGGGCAGATTTGTGATGTAATCAGAAGTTAATCTCTACCCTGCTGCTTGCTGATCAGCCCCACAGGGGCATGCATGGCAACTGAGGCATGCATGCACCCCCCCGCCCCACCTTTGAAATACACCCACACACATTCCATACCTCAGCATCTCTGCCATCCTTCAGCCCCTCTAACTCCCAGCTGAACTGCTAATCCCATTACCAAAGCAAGAGAGCAAAAGCCTCCAATTCACCTGAACCCTCATACTCATTACGCATCAAGAGCAGCATTAGAGCCCAATGGATGGAGAAATCACATTCCTGACCCGGCTCAGGTTGCATAACGTGGCTCTGCGTAGCCGTGCTGGTTGAACCATCACCAGAACTGGAGCTCGTGGCCAAGCCGCTAATGTAGGTAGGGTTGTACTTGATTGGCTGAAAGATCTCAGCATCACTTTAGGAGCAGAAACAGTTATCTAACATTTATTGGCACATTTGATGATATTTCAACATTTGAATCGTTCCCTTGTTCTTTTGGGTATAAAGTGAATGCAGATTATGACCTCAGAAGGCTGGTTCAGTCTCATTCATTCACCCATGTACTGCAACAAATAACAGTAATGATAATTATCCTAGCATGTTTGAGTTTTGTACTGTTGTACAGACATGTTAACGTCTGGAGAGGAATTTTCGCCAACAGGACGTCATCCCTCAAAGGGAGTCTTCACCACTTTTTGGATAAAGGTTGCCATGGTGATAGTTGGAAACAGGTTGTTTCCTTGGCGACTGAAGGTCCTGCCCAGCGTGCGCATTAGCTTCATTGTTACTGTCCTCTCATATGCAGCCTTGCTGACAGTCGCACACAGGCAGAGAGGTGTTCGAAGGAGGAACCAAAAACTGAAGTGCGGCACCATTACCAGCCTGTGTTAGCTTTATGGGTGATGCAGTACTATGTTTTATTCTGTTCTTAGTTTAAAAATAGTCAGCTTTTCTTTCTGTACTTCCATCTGTCTTTCAAGATGCCGATACTGGGGTCGGCTAATGTTTTTTTCCTGCTCACCTGGTTCTCCCATTAGGAGCCTGTCTGCGGTCAGACGGGCAGCATCAAAGCAGAGGTGTTAGTGAGACACCATGTCAACCTGCGGCTCTCAGTCGGAGGGAAGGGGGAGTATTATCCTGGGATAGCTAATGATAGCCTGCTGGGAGCTGGGAGGGAGAAGAGGGGACAGTGGTGGGGTATCTTTTTTTCTGATTAGCATGCTTTGATTTGGGTTTCTTTTCTTTTTTGGGGGGTTATATATAAAATATTTCTTGTGATCAGCTGTCCACAGGCATTCACTCAGCTTGGCAGCACAGCCAACCGTGACTGGCACATAATACCTCCTCACCTCTACCACTCAGCTGCAAAAATCAATCTTTTTTTTTCCCAGCCTGGAACGTCCACTGGCTCGGAAGCAGTCTGAATGATGGTGTGTTGGCTCGCAGATAAGGAAGTAGTCAGTGGAGGACTGAGGAGGGAGTACTTTGTAGTGAGAGGCTTTGACTGAGATGGATGGGGCTGAAAGAGTGTGAACTTTGGTGGAAAGAAAAGCTCAGACTCTGTCATCGAGTTGTGCATTTGGATGCTGCGAATAGCAGCGGTGTTAAGAGGCCTATATTGAACCGATTGAACTGGAGCAGTAAGAAAATAGATTGGCGTTTAAGAGTTCTGATATATTTCATAACCTCAGCTAAACCTCAGTTTCTAAAAAAGTGCTTTTCAGTACACATTGAGCTGTTGTGTTAAAGGAGCCAAAGCTCTGCCCTTCTTATTGTCATTGTGAGCCTTCTTTTTTTTTTCTTTCTTTCTTTCAAAAACAGTGGGTGGGAGTCACCTGCTAGAGGGGGATTGCCCTTTAGTTGAAGACCTCTCACCTCACTCGCCCCTTGAGGCATCCCCCAGCAGGCTGTCTGTGTCACAGCTTAACTGACAGGTACAAAGTAACCACTGTGTGCTCTTAGGTCCTAAACTCACCCCTGCCACTCAGCTGTCACAGGACAATGCTGGGCTGCCCCACCCGCCTGACCTGCCTTTTTGTGTCCTCATTGAATTACAGGACGAGTTGGTTCTGTGCACTCTCAAAGTAATTGAAAACATGTGATTAAAAAAAAAAGGCAGGGATTTGCACCAGTGAACGTGACTCCATCCAACAGGAGCAGCGGTCAGATAGAGCCTGTGAAAGATGATATCGGCATGTGGCATCCTCATTATGAGGACTTAAATGTCCCTTTGTTGAGGTGTTAAGAGTGGAGCCAGGCTCTTTGATACGGTTGAAGGGATTGTGTTGACCTCAAAATGAAGTCATGTTCCACCGGTCTGTCGCAGACAGAGCAGAACCTTTTAAGTTCCCTCTTCACTCTTGGCCTTGTCAGGGTGTCTGCTGGGAAAGAGGACTACAAAGTCTTCCTACTAGCTCCTAGGTTTTTATGGAGGAGATGCTATGAGCTATAAGCTAGCTAGTAGGTAGCCCGTCTTCTTTTTTCACCTATTTTGGCAGTTCCAACCTGCATTAAAGTGTAGTACAGCCACCTGCTATGTTTGAAAGTTAACCATAGTCACTGACTCGAAACTGTTTATGATATTACCCAGCAAATATGGCTGAAGGCCCGGTGTGCCTGGTCAACACTGGTCACAACTCCATGTACAATAGTTGGAATAGAGTCAGACCATTTCTTACAGTTTTTAAAAAGAATAATAATAAAAAGAATAATAATAATTTTTGAAATGTTAGATAAAATATTTCCACTGAAATTGAAAAAGCTGCCATGTTCTTGTTTTCAAGTTTGCAGTTTTGTACAAACAACTGCAAAAAGATTAAATATAAAACAAAGAAACAGTTTCACTGCTAAGCCGGAGACTAAAACGGCTAATTTAGAGACAGAATGTTTTATAACTCGTTAAAGCTGAGCTTGATTGAAGTGCTGTCTATACGATGGTAGAAGAAAGACATGCCCTTGCAAAGTGGGACAAAGGCTGTGTATCCCATTAATGTGCGGATGGTGATTTCCTTGGGCGTTTTTCACACATCTGGATCTGTCTGTAGCTGGCCCCCTTCTGTCATGCGGTACAAAGCCACTGCAGGCAACATCAGTGTGTAGGTATAGGGATAGACGGGGGAATGAGGTGCATAATTGTTGCTTTCAGGGAGTATCCGCTCTCATGAATGTGTGCTCTGTTCTTATTACTGCCCTTGATTACCTTAATCCTCTGTCTGAGCACAGACCTGTCACACACACCGAGGGATTCGAGAGGTCAGGGATCAAACCATCCCCCTGCTCGCTCCTAAAATCACTGTCTCCTCATTAAACTACAGCCTTGTCCTCATCTCTTTACTCCCTCCGTGATTCCACCTCCTGCTTTGTCGCTGTCCACCATTCCCCTCTGTCTGTTGCTCTTTTGTCCCTCTCCACTTCTCTGCTCTTCTTAAAAGAGAACATGCTTCTGTCTGCCCGTCTTCCTTAATGGACTTCCTCTCAGCATCACCATAGCACTATGTTCTGTAAAGGCAGCATTTGCGGGGTACTTCAGTGCAAATGAAGTTGGAGCTAGATGGAAATTACAGGCTTCGGTTCCTTAAAAGCATTCTTTTCTTCCCTTCCATTTGGAAGGGGATGGGGTGTAAATGGGGATGGCGGTGAAGGGTTGGGGGCAGGAGGCTGAATTTTCAGCGGGTTTTTGTTACTTGCAATCAAATGCACTCATTCTAAAGATGTTTTAGTGGAAACACTGCTCTATACTGTGCTATATTTGGGTTAATGATGCTTAGAGCATCAAAGGCAAACCTGCACTGTGGGGCCATTTTCCAATTCATTTTTGAACAAGCAAATGCTAAGAAAAGGCATCATGTTGATCCATTGAATTGTTTAATAATGGTGCTAATAGCTTTGTTTATTTGGAAACTAGACAGGAAAATGACACATGGGCATCTTTTTTTGCAGCTGCCATTCATGTTCCCATTTTAATTCCTAACGGTGCATGTGTTGCATAGCATTAGGACACTTGCTAAGCAATATACCAACACTTTAAATGCACATTTTTGCACTCACAAAACTCTTCCACACAATCCTTTTAGTACATTAATTGACATATGTCACAAATGAAACCTCCATTAGTGCTAATGGCATTAGCATGTCCTTTGTTAAAAGACTCACTGTTTTGGGTAATCACCAAGGAAGCAGTGGAGAGTCGGGGCATTGTTCACACTTGGACATCTCAGAAGTTGATAATTAAATTAACTTTGGGCAAACCTGGTTTGTATTGTCAGGAGCAGATGTGTGATGGGGAAGCATTAGCAAGAAGTTTATGAGGAAAATCTAATTCATTACAGACTCATTACAGAGATGGAACATCCTGTAACGTTGACATTGTGTTGTCTTCTTCAGTTCTTAACCAGATATTTAGTATGTTTTACAAGTTTGCTGTTAAACTGATTTAGATCAAACCGGTAACATCGAGTTAGGATTTGGTGATCTTTAAAATGTTCTATATATTTTGAACTCTAGTTGACAGATTTAGACGTTTCCTATCATTTATAAGCAGTTGAGCAGTGGCAGGCAGAGCTGTGGGGTCGGCCTCTTGGATAACCCGGATAACTATACGGCCGTATGGATAGGATAAACGATAAAGAGCGTTACAGATGAGCAGAATTCACCATGTCCGTAGTAAATGTGCTTCTCAAAGACGTTTTAACTTTCAAAGTAGCCATGACAGAGAAAATGAATCTTGTAGTTCATCGAATCCAAAAGGTCAGCCTTCATCATTAAACCAGATTGTCTCTGAGACCCTGTGGGATTTCTTCGTTAATGATACAACATTCACTGTCATTTCACACCACTTAAAAATCCTAAAATGGTTAAAGAGACAGTGGCCATTTAAACCATAGTGTGCATGGTATCACATTAATGTTTCCCACTTCTACTGCATGGAATCATTTCAGTGTCTTTCTGTGGGATGGGAGATATGTTGTGTTATTGAAAAGCCCAGGAATAAAATGGCCTCGGGTGTTGTTTCTGCTTTTGGAAGATGAAAAGCTGTGAAATGACTAAAAGTTCTTACACCTTTTCCTGTGTATTACCTTTTTATAGAGAGGTTTATTCAACCACATGTGAAGCGCTAACCATCAGTCAAAGTGATGTTTACGATGTGCCATCAGGCAGCCAGTGGAGCCTGACACCGAGGAGGAGCGGACGTCTCACTTCGAAATTGCTCAGTCGCTTGGCGAGAACATCGGGGAAGGCTGCGAGTCGCTTCCCCCAAAGGCCTTTGAGGTCACTGCCTCGGCCTGACTAATGGGCCACAGGTCACGTTGTAAAGAGATTTACCGACTGGCCGAGACATCCAGTTAGCGTCACTCGTAGTTTCATTCAATTTCCTTCAACTGCTAAAGACTGCAATGTGTGTAACATTTTATATTTTCCCCTCCAGGGTAGTGGACTCATTTATCACAGCAGGCTTCAGGCTGTTAAACTCAGCTGTCCTTCTGGGTATTGAGACATTTGAGTGATGTCAACCGACATGTCAGTCACTTACCTCTCAGTGACCTCAGCTCCCACTCAGAGCCTTTCATTTGGGAGAGCACTGTAATGTAATGAGATAAGGCCTTAGGCTGTAAGTCACTTTTCAGAACCTTTCACTAAAAGAGGCTGATTTATTCCCCCTTTCCTATACAAGAACCCAAACACGTTTACTGTTACATGTAAACACTGTCAGAGTGGGCACTATTATTCCCATTGCCAATCATTTTCTTGCTGAATAGAGAACGTTTCAAATTCAGAGCTTGTAATGTAAGCACACGAGGAAGAGCTAAGGAGTCTTTGATCCCCAAGGCTTCTATTTTAATCAGTATAGGCTTAACCACTGGCATGTCTTATGTGGTATACACATGTATACAGTCACTTTGACTCTATCTCCAAAATGCTAGTGGCATCCACACGCGAAGCCCTCGTGGTTGCTGCTCTGCTTTTTTCTGTGTAGCCCCAAGAAAGGTTAATTGACTTTTTTTCTATATCACTTATCCAAAGTGTTTTGCAGCTTCCGTCTCATTGCCTAGTTACGACACTGACCAAACCATCAGCCACAGCTGTGGACAGGTGATCTACCTGCCAGCCCTGCAGGTAACGGAGGATCTCCTCAGCCTTTTAAGCACCAACTGTAATGTGTCATTGGAGAAACTCAACAGTGAAACTGATCTCCAAAGGGAGAGGCTGTTGAATCTACAGCGACACTGTTTTTTTGTTTGTTTGTTTGTCCAACTCATCTGCTTGTGTCTTTTGAATCTCAGTCCAGAACCAATCCACTCACTGTCAGCTTCCCAGCTCTGCCTACTGTCTGATCACTGTGTTTGCCCACACTGTCTCACTCTGCACCCGGTCTAGCTGGAGGCCTTTGTTGGTGACTTTGGCTGCCAACATGCTGTGATGAAGGCTTGGGGGAATTAGCTGGTGACAGGAACTCTGTGTGGACCGCAGAGCTGGCAGAGCCCTACAGGGAGCCTCAGAGCGGAGTCACGCCGCTGCAAAGCTCTGCTCTCTCTGCAGGAGAGGGGATGAAATATGAACTCCTTTTAATATCCCACCTAATAACTGTGTTGACAAGCGCCATGAGTTAGCTTCTGCAGGAATGTCGTGGCATTTGGATAATTAGCGCGTAAATAGAATTTTGTGATACCCTGCTATAACACAGCGCCGGAGACATTTTTATAGTGGCAAAGGTTAGGTGGTAATTGTACTAGCCTTCTTGTGGAGCCAAGTACAGGTCTCTCATTGGTGGTGGTAGCTTACAGGCCAGTCAGCTGGGCGGGGACCAAGCCAAGAGATTCACTGGCTGCACTGAGACCAATTAATTTACACTCAAATCCATGCCTGCATCCACTTGGCACTTGTTTGCTCAGAGAACCAGAAAGCTGTTCTTTGCTTTCTCTTTTTCTTTTTTTTTTTTTGCGAGAGTTGTTTGTTTTTTTTGTGGGATAGCTTGACAAAAATCTTTTTGGGAAAGCGCTGATTCTTTCACACTTGTCGCACTCTGGCGATGCCATGCAAAAAAAAAAACCTGATAATTGCTTTTGTGGCGCAGTGTTTGTTCAAACCACCTCAGCGAATGCACCGCACCAACGAATGCCTGCCTGAAGCTGTTTTCCAAGCCCTGGAAAATGAAGGTGACTTTAAACAACCCGGAGCAAAATTATGTGCATTTTACTGTCGAGTTGTTGATAATGGGAAACGGCCTTGGGGAGCCTGGAAAGAAGACACCAGGTTTACAGATTTATATCTTCTGTTAACAAAAAAAAGAAGAGAGGGAAAAAAACAGTATCCTAAAAAGATCCAGTGTCATGGCTGTTTGTGTATGAAAGGGGCATTATCATAGCGTTTTAGCATATCAGTCTTGTTAACATCCCCTCCATACTTAAGTAATTACTCTGAAGAGATAGTGATGGCATTATTAATTGTTTGAGTCTCCAATTAAATCGTTTCGGTGGCTGTCATTCCCGCTGGCTGGGGTCCCTGTTGGCACGGGATCTGGCTCGCAAAGTAAATAGGAGTACAAAGCTGACAGCTGTCTGATAAATTATGCACAGCCCAGTGTTTCAGAGGTGCGTGCACACACACACACACTCACACTCTTGCACCCACATACACACTGATCCTCGCATGCTTAGGCCCCAGCGGTACTGTTGAGAGGATCTGGAGACTCATTAAACTCCTCCACACATTTAGTTTCTGTTTCGGCCCCGTTCCCTCCTCTGTGGATTCTGTCTCGCGTGTCTGTCTTCTTCCTCTTCTTCGCACCTTCTTTTAGCGTCCCTCGTGTAAGCGCTCTCTCCATCTTGGCGCTCCTGTTTGCTCATCTGGCATCTCCATTAACACGGTGGTATTACAGCTCCTTCTCCTCTCATATCCTCTGCAGATTACAGGGCTGATATGAGGGCTCAGGCCACAGCCAAATGGAGTGTGGGGGTGAGAGGGGGGCGGGCTAGAGAGCCGTGGCCAAAATCAACTCGGTAGAGGCCGTCTAGGCTGGGCCAAACCTGTTGACAGAAATTTCATGGTTCAGTATAGAATTTTAATAATGTGGTTTTGCACTTGCCTGAATTTTTCATTTTAATTTTTTCAAATAAGGGAAGTGTTACAAAATCATATAATCTTGCAAAATCAATCAAATAGCAGCATTTCTATGATGCTGCAATAGCTGAGAATGCTCATGCTAGTTTATCCAGAGACCTGGAAGATCAAAGAAGAGTGTGTTCACTGGTTGAGCAGCACTAATTATGATGAGTAAGCAGTGTTTCCCACAGATATAGACTCCGATTGGGTGTAATATCATGAACACCTGGCTAATGTTGTTGCTACCCCCAAAACAGCCCTTCCCCATCAAGGTGTGGACACTGAAGGTGTGCTGTGGTGTCCGACACCAAGATGTTGGCAACAGATCCTTGAAATACTGTAAGTGTGTAAGTCCATGTTTGTCCAGCACGTTTACTTGGATCTTCTAGCAATAACTGCTTGGCCCTTGTCAAACTGGCTCAAATCTTTCCACTTGCCCACTTTTCCTGCTTCTAACATCAACTTTGAGGATAAAACGTCCAACCGGTTCTCTAATATCTCCCACCCACTAACAGGTACCATGATAGAGAGCTGATCAGTCTGTCAGTGGTCAGAATATTTTGTCTGATCAGTGTATATACTTGTTACTAACTCCCAACAACTAGACAATACATTTAGGAAGCACCGGAGCTGTCAGAACTTTTTAAAATAAGGGAGGAGAGAAAGGTGCGCTAGTAAATCGGTTTTGAAATCGAAATCCTGTAAATTGAATCACATGTCAGCAGATGTGCTTGGATAGCTGTTAACATACCCGTGCAGCTAAGTCTGTGTGCGAAACACCGATTCAGTTCATCTTGGTGAACCGAGGATATTCGACTGCTTGATATAATTTAATTTCATTGCCGATGGGCTGCACGGTACGTGAAACAAAATCCATTTACTGACAACTTACTGTATAATGAACAGGGTGTTTTAAATATCCCGTTTCAGGTACAGTGCAGTATCGTTGACCACTTCTACTTTTTTTTATAATATGTCTTTATGAATCAGCACTGGTTTGTCTGCACAAAGAGTTGAATGTGTGCCTATTAGAAAGCGGTGTCTTGTAAGTAGCAACCAAAGCATCTCATCATCCGCTCTTGTTGGAAAACCTGAGCATCTTCCTGTTTATGTTAGTCAGCATTTGTGGCATCTCACCACAAAAACACGAGGAGTTACAGACAGCGGAAAGTCTTCGCCTGACCTCAAGTAACATGACGTGAAGTGACGTTAATACAGACTCCATCGCTGCACAGAACAGTGACACTTTATACAACAGAAAGCCACGTTAGACCAATCTGCTCGTGGATTTAAAGTATGCAGCCAGTCTAGTTTTCCCCTCCATCACTCTATCGTTCCCAATCTTCCACCCCTCCTCCCTCTCGCTCTCGCTTTCCCTCGTTCTGCTGTCTGGACAGCGCATTAAAGTGGTGTGAGAGGACCTGGACATTTTGCCTTTTTCCTTTTGTGTTATCGCTCTTAGCCATCAGTTTCCAGTTACTTTGCATGTTGCCACGTCGTCACCTTCTGTAGATTTCCTCTCCACACCCTTACCTCCGCTCTGATGACTGAAAGATAAATGGCTAATAAATTGACTTGGTGAGGTAGGCTGAAACGTGCGGTCAGGTTACATACATTTTAAACAGATCGGCAGTGGACCCGCATATGAACCGAAGCGCTGTGTGCCGTTACTTATCAGTCAGGAGCAGTTTTTTACACATGGACTTGAGACAGTGTTGGGAGGAAAAGGTCTGGACATTGTCTCACTTAAGGAAACAGTTTAATGTCCACTTAAACCAGACCATTACGTTGTCACCTGCATGTCTTTGTTTAAAGTCGTGAAAAGTTCAGCACCAAGGTGCATGTGTGAAAGCTCCAATATACAGTAAATATTCAGGCAGTAAAGGGATTAAAGGTTAAAACTACGGTTGTGCATTTTTGTACAGCATAGGTCTAACTCTCTGGATACTCCATTTATCGCTTAGCATCTGGTCATACAAACTGCAAAACTGCGTTACACCTTTAGTTTTTGTACTCATTTCTAAAGAAAAAGACAAAGCTCCTTAGACTACGATGACCTGGATGACTGAGAACCTTCACAGACAAAGGTCATAAAATAGTTTTGGATGGCTTAAAGAAAGTTAATGATAAGCTGACTAGTTGACAACAT
The DNA here is from genome assembly GCA_015052645.1 of Benitochromis conjunctus. Lineage (NCBI taxonomy): Eukaryota > Metazoa > Chordata > Actinopteri > Cichliformes > Cichlidae > Benitochromis > Benitochromis conjunctus. The sequence continues at coordinate 12,181 of VOQK01029154.1, read as the reverse complement.
CAAGTTCATACAACATAAATGTTGAATTGAACTTTTAAGGTTCCTCTCAACAAGACAGGAAGTAACTACAATTTAAAAATAACCCTGTCCTTTACCAAAGTAGTACATGTCTGACTGTAACTCTTCCCTTTTTGAGATAAAACTGTGGATTTCTGTTGCTCTGAGATGCTTACCTTTGCCGTTTACTTGGATTTTGTGATTAAACAATGAAATAATGAAAGTAGTCATTCATCCACTTTATAGTAACTATGACTGAACTAATCTGTGGAAATTACCTGAAGGATTATTGTTCGAGGTTAAAAAATACTGCTTAGTGCATCTAAACGTAATGTACTTGGATTTATATAGTATCTACTGACCCGCAAATTACATTCTGATCGCACAATCATCTAAACAACAACAAAGTTGTAACTGATGTTTTCTTTTGAAGAGCAGGTGGTGTGGTTGGTGCTTAAATCACACGACTTGAACATGGTTTATATTCAGCTTCACTTGCACTATGTATTTTTCCAGCTAACACTACTTGGTCAGGTTGCAGGAAAGGAGTGTGGTTTCAGTTATAACCCCACGAGGTAGAATTCATTAACACTGTGAGACGCACATCACAAGACCAGAGATAAAGGACAGCATGTGCAAACCACAAAACAGTAATGAACCCGTCATTACAAAGGCACACGTCTGGTTAATTATGTAAAATGTTGTGTGTCATTGTCGTCACATTGTAGTGATTATTATGGCAGTAGCAGTAATAGTTTATCGGTGATTATACATTAAAATGCTAGCAGTAGCAGTTGTAGCTGTGTAAGCTTTAGTTTGTGACTTCAAGAAAAATTGTCCGTTTCTGAAGCTACGCGAGCTGAATAAAGTGGCCCGGGGGAGGAGGAGGAAGAGGAGGAGACGATGCATTAGAACGGTATAAAGCACATAGGGATGGTGCATGCTGCAGCGATCGCCACCTGATCCCTCTGTGGCTCCGGCTAAAGTCATGACTTTTAAACTGGGCCCAGTGGGACACCGACACACCACCAGGCAGCCTCTATGAATATGAATGACTCAACTGAGCATTGATCAAGTGCACAGCAGCTCCGGCACACTACGAATGCAGCACGCTGGTAATTGGAAGGGGATGTGGTAACCTCGAGCCCTCTGGTCGCCATGAAGAAATGTTGATGTTTATTATAACAAACCGTATGACATTATTATTGTTTGGTCTCGATCCCGCTGAGATGGAACCTCTGATACCGTGTCATGGCTAGGCCACTAATGAATAAAAGCTGAAGAGTGTGCGTGCGTGCGCGTGTGTGTGTCTGTCTGCCGAGCACACTGATCAGACCACCGCACAGGGATGGAGGACGGTTTTGTTGCCGGAGAGGGCGAGAAATTCAATCAGCAATGACAAAATTAAATCTCAGACACAAAGACGATGTGCAGGCGCTTCTCCTGCCGGCTGTGGTTGAACAGGTTCTCAGTTGACTTCCCAACTCTATATTTCACCTCTGCTGATTGTTTATTAATATGCACATTTTTTATGGCTTTTCTCTGCTACAGCTGCCGTAACCTTTAGTGCAGTTGTTCGTATCGGAGCGCTGTCTTCGTTTTGACTTTGTGAATGGGATAATCTCAGTGTGAAAGAAAGATTATCCAGGCAACAGCGCCGGCTTGAACCCTCCACTGATCCCAGCCCCGGGCACAACAGTACAGCTAATGTGAGCGTAGAATGAGTTTTCATGCTACTCTGGATCAGCGTTTTGAGCCCATAGCACCCAGACGAGCAACAGCCCGCAGTAATGATGAACAATTGTCAAATTTACACCGATACCTTCTTGGTTGGCCCGGGGCAAGTTTTTGTCTCTTGCCTTAAGGAACTCCTTTTAACATTGTCCAGAGTTCTGTGCTGCTAAGATTGTGGGAAAGAGGAATTTATCTAACAACAGGCTTTGTTTGGAAGACGCTGGAAAGGAATACAAGCATGGAGATTAAATGAATAAGTCAAATCTTATTAGCCAGATTCCCCTCCAAGTGGTCATATGTAAATGAGAAATTAGGGGAACTGAATAAAAATGGGAAATTGTGGAAAAAAAGAAATTGAGGTTTGCTTGAGGCTGTTTTGCCAAGACCAGTTGTGCCTTTAACACAATACTGTGAGTCTGCTTGTAGCAACAAATTGTCAAAGAGGAAAACCTTGAAAATTGCTGCACGCAGTTATTGTTATGTTTATTTTTGAAACCTTTTTTGTATTAGTTGATGAAAAACTGCAGCATTCAGACAAATCTGAGGCGTTGACTCGGCCTCCACATTCTTCAGACAAACAAGTCTGATACAGTGTTATAATGACATACACCCGTCAAGCATATCTGCCGGGCGGCTGGATTAGAAAAAAATCATCCAATGTTACTTTGTATGAACACTTTTGCAAACAAATGGTGTGACATATGGGACATGAGAAAAAAGTTGAGCAGAATCCAAATTTTGAAGGGGGTGGCAATATCCACACCGCTACTTCTAAATTATTGCACAAATAGAAAAAGTATTTGTTAAAGAGCAAATTTTACCCAAATTACTGTACGATATGTTACAAACACAAAGCCAGCAGGGATTGAGGCTCAAATGCAGTGTATGCCAACCCCAGCTAAGCAGTGAAAACTCTTTTTCTACAGGTAACAGAAGCAGAGACGTACAGGCTCGTGGATTTGTGCATTTTGTGTGAAGGTCTCTATCAGCTGTTTTTCAGCTGCTTTGTGCTAAACAGGCTGCTAGTAAAACCTGCAAAAGTAATGCAACAAGTACTGTAACGAATTACTTTCTCCAGAGGTAAATAAAAAGTAAGAAACTTCTTTTTTTCTTTCTTTTCTTTTCTTTTTTTAAACAACCCCAGCCCTGCTCACTGTGTTGGAGCAGCAGTGAAGCTGATAGAGATCACAGGACACGTCTGGCTGGAGGAAATGCCTTCTACCGCCAGCAGTTAGGGTTTCTCCTGTAAGACCTACCACTAACTCCTGCCATGAAATCTATCCAGGCATGCGGCTTAGCGCTTCAGTCCTTGAAAATTCACATCAACTATGCGATCAGATCGTGAAGAGGTGACGATCATGCAGCGAAGTCCTGCGATGAATCATTTTTATCACATACATGCATGCCCGTTTTAAAAAAAATAATAATAATAAATTGAATGTTTTTCTCCACTGTGATGCCTGCAAACAACACTCGAAAGCTTTCGTTGCCCCTCTCGCTGCCCCCTGTGAGCATTTATCTGTGGTTGGCTGCGTGGCACACGAGCAAACAGCAGGACAGATGCCAGGTCTGGCTTATGGAGCCGTACCCGCTGTGCGCTGGCAGGGTAGCGGACACCGTGAAGGACCCTGAGAACTGACTGTATGTCGCCACGCTTCAGATGCTCCGCTGGGTAAAGTTTGTCCAACCGCGCCACAGAGGGCCAGCATAAATATTTATCTGGTTTATTTGTTTTCCCTGGCTGCAGGCCTTGTGTATTTGGAAAGAAGAACACGAGGAAAGAATGCTGGATTAGTATACCAGAGGTCACCAAGTGCTAATTTAACAAGGGGCACAGAAAGGGTAAAAGCTGCCAAGCACAGCGCTGGATGTGTACGTCCTGCTGTCAGAGATGAAGGCTTTCTCGAAGCACTTTGAATTTCAAATTAAAAGTCTGCATCTGGCTACAAGGAAGCTCCTGGAGCCTCTTTAGTATATTTGTCCTGCCACGATATTAAAATGCTTTCCATCACTCGGCTTGTTTCTACACAAAGGATCCAATGATGCTTATTAATTAAGAAGACTTTATCTGGCCTGATGACACCCCCCCACCCCACATTCATGAGCTAACCCCACCCTTCATGAATAATCAATGAGCAGCTGCTTAATAAACATGAGAGAGTCATATAAAGCCGATCTCAGTCGCTGGCCTCCAAAAGCTCAGCAGAAAGCTGGAGAGCGACGGAGTGGGAGGGAGACATGTGAAGCAAGGAGGAAGGGGGGGGTCAGTGTGTATATGTGTGTGTGCGTGAGTGCGTGTGTGTGTGAAGGACGAGGCTGAGTGGCGAGAGAGCCACAAGCTAGGGGGAAGTCAATCCTGTCAGCCCAAGTTGTCGTGCGGCTGTGGAAGAAAGACAGCACACTGTGGGAGTGAATTCAGAGAGGAGGAGGAGAAGGAACAAGATAACTGCTGCTTCTCTTCTTCTTGGCTCGAGGGAGAGCGTGGATGGTGTGATCTCCTCCACCATGGGATGCAGCCTCTGTACCCTGCAGAAGCCAGAGGAGCAATATAAACTACTCTACGAAGTGTGCCAGGTACCGTGACCAAGCTTCTTCATGCCTCAGGAGGAGCTGCTTCTTTTTGTAGGTTGTTTTGTTGTTTTTTTGCAGTTTCCATAAGAGCCACATTCTGGTTTGGTAGCTCGCAGACTTTGTTGAAGTGCAGCTCAGTTAGTTTGTGTCTCTGGGGGAAGGTCACTGGCTGAGTGGGAGTTGGAAGAGAGTGCAGTGGAGTTGAGCTGTTGCCGGCTGGAGCTCTCTCAGCTGAGCAGCCTGAACACCGGTCACAGGGGTCAGTGAGAGGTGGCGCGCTGTGGTTTAAAGGAGGAGGGGGTGATGAAGAGGTGACGGCTCCCTCAGTGCGCCTGCTAGTGTGTGTCGATTGCTAACCCACCTCCTCATTGTCAGTTGTATGCTGACTCGGCGCTTTCCGAGCTTTCACCCCAGTTTGACTTTGACTAAAGTTTATGTTTAACACTGGGGTGCTTGTTTTGCACTTTTTCTTCCCACCAAAGAAACTGGACCAGGCAGATGCATCATTAACAAGCAGGGAGAGCATTTTCACCCAAGAGCCCTGAATGTGTCTTTTTTTTAGTACTTTTTATGGATCCAAGTTGCTCCTTAACATACTCGGGATTTTCCTGCTTAAGTATCACTTAACTTGTCGTAGCTTCCAAAAAAATGAGCATGTGCTACTTTTATTCCATCTCATAATGTTGTAAATGATTTTTTTTTTGGCTGTTGTGACCCAAGACAAATCGATCTGAGAGAAGGGAAGGCAACAACTGATGAAGTAAATAACGTTTCCTCAGTGCTTTTGTAGCGTTAAACTTTTGTGGGTTTTCTGTTGGGTTCACGTGGAAAAACATTTTCCACAGAACATTTTTTCATGTTGAAAGTGATCTGAGCAGTTCTGCTCTTCTTACCCAGGTGACCCTGGTGTGAACCCACCTTCTTCATCTCTCTTCTCAAAATTGTCAATCATCGTAAGACATGAAGAAACCCCCCCAAAAAAACAGCTCCATTGTGAAATTTAGCCGGATGTATGTGTGAGTGTGTTTGCGTGTTTGTGTGTTCTTTGAGCAGAGAAGCTGTTCACGCTTCGGAACAAAACCCCACAACATGTTGTCGTTGTCTGATCCCCGCGAGTGTTCCTGCGGTGTCAAATTCAATTGAGACAACACATCCAGAGTGCTGGTGTATTCATGTGAGAGTGTTTGGATTCAAGTGTCAGTCTGCTCTAATGAGTGAAAACACTGACCCATCTGACAGCAGACAGTGCGCGACTCTGACAGACTGTGTTGAATATCTTTGTGAGCGCTGCTTTCTGTAACACGCTCAAATGTGCTTTTTTGTTGCCCCCCCCCCAAAAAAAAACAACAACTGTCTTTTCATCTATAATGGAACCCAGCCAAGTGTTATCCTCCTATCACACCAAATTACATCTCCATTTACTGCACAGGGTGCCGGGTGGCTAGCGGCTGGTTTAAATGAATGTAATGATCGAGCTCTCTGTGGATCTCACTCATTATCCTCGCCTTTTTTATTCTTTTCTTTTTTTTAAAGCTCCCAGGGAAGATAACAGGAGGGAGTCTCACATTGTGCCTGAAAATAGTTTGGCTTTGATCAGGTCTGTTCTGAGGGGAAAACAACTAAAAGGTTTTGATTCTCTGAACGAATAAAAAAAAAGGGGGGGGGGGGGGTATTCAGGGGTATAATACATGGATTATGGGTGCTAATACTGAGGGCAGAAAGCCCACCATCCAAAAACATAGTGTGTGGAAATGTGCGTCACTCCTTTTTGTTCTGCTTCATCTTCCATCCTTGTGTCGTCTTGCTTGGAAGTTGCTCCGGATCGGGAGTGCATTCACCCACCTCTCCATCTCACGGCTTGTGTCAGTGAGTCAGTCTGTCGAGAAAGTCGGTGTGCCGGCTTCAGCAGCACAGATCATCTGTTTTCACTGAGGCTTCTGTGCCTCTAACAAGCCAATCGGCTGCCTCACATGACAGCACAGATCTCACTTTTTTTTTTTCTCCTACTTCTGGTGTACGTCATATTTTAAAATGTGAGGGATACTTTTGTTCCCTTTGAGACTTGGCTTGCTTTTGATATCTCACAGGTTATTGTTGTTTTGTAACTTAAAAAAAAAAACTCTTTGGCTGACTAAAGAAAAATACACGTCTTTATGTGTTTTGTGTTGTCTTACCAATGCCTCCAATGTCAAAAATATTCGTTTTATGTTCACATATAACAGACTGAAACGGCAAAGTCTCACAGCTGAGAAGCTACAGCCTGAAATGTTTGACATTATTTCTCACCAATATTGCTTAAACAATCAGTTAATGTAAATGCTTTAGCTTTTATTGGACATCTCCAAGTTGGGCTTCTCTATCGTTAGCACTCAAGGAACTTTTAATAGTCTGAAGTCACCAAAGTGAGGGAAGGATTACTTCTCAGGCCTGAAACTAAAGTAAAGTCGATTGTGATCATGTCAAGTATTTGTTTGCTGTGCTTTTGCTTTAAATTGAAATGGTGGAATAAAGGAACCGGGCTTTAGTGAGCTAATCTGTTATCAGTCTGTTATGTTATCCCCCCTGACACATTTAGTGTTTAATCATTACGTGTGTCCTACTAGCATGGGGATCCACTGTCTGTAACTTTCCTTCTAGCAGTAGTTAATGATAGCCAAGCTGAGACACATGCTACCTGACTGCAGGCTATTGCAGGGGTTAAATCATTAAATATGCATCAGTCTGATGATCTTCTGCATGAATGATCATCACCCTAATCCTAAACTGTCAGAATGCATGATTTCCTTTTCTTTTCTTCAAAACGTATTGTCAGGTTAAGGTTACTTGTCACCTCACACAGTTAACGGTGTCTTTTCATTTTAAGTGTCAGTCCAGTTAGTGTGACAGTGTCCCATGAGACCTACCCGGTGTGATGTATAGACTCTAAACATAAAGGACCGGTAATGGAGTGGTATTTTGTGCTCGCAGCGTGCCTGTAAATAACCATTTTCGTCTTTCACTGTGAGATCAGTCTTATGTAGGGTCATCTTAGATTTAAAGGCCCAGAAAATTTCAGGTTTACAACATCAGATGTCACTTTTGAAAGGAGAGAGTGTCGCTGTATGTAAGTGTTTTCAGTCTGTTGACTAAAAGAGAGTGTTTCAGGCCCTAAAACGGTGTTGTGTTTGTCTCTTTCAACCTGCAGCTTTTTTCCTGAAGGCTTGTATGACTTGTTTTTGCTGCCACTGAGTAAATCAATTCGCAGCTAATAAAAACAAGTTTACAGCTTCTTGAAACGCCTTTACTGCAGAAATGAAGCGAGGGTAAAATCTGTCAGGCGGCGAAGAATTACGTCTGTCACAGGCGATGAGCTCCGAAGGGCGGTCTGAGAAACGCTAACTGTCAAAACGAGTGATTCAGACTGCTTCGGTATTGATTCAGTGATTCAGCTCCTTTCTGCTCAGAGTAATGGGACCTCTGGTAAACATCTCCACCGGGATCAGACCACAAGTGTTGTCCTGCATTCAGGGCTGACTTTGTTTTTGATTGAAATAATTATCTGCTGGGCAACTTGCTTAATTTTTTCTTTTTTTTCCTTCAATTTATTTATTGCAATATTTGATGTAAAATGTGTAAATTGCATTGAAGCCTGGTGTCTGAATGCTTTGTCTCTGCAGTGGGATGTTGATGAGAGATCTGAGCTCATGGCTGCGAGCTCATTAGAGCTTATTCTCACTGAAGGTGGGCACAAAGCTTGAGCGCCAGACTGTGGCGCTCATGCATAAACCATTTGGTAAAATGAATATGTAGTGGATGTTTGCACTGCGTGCTCTTTTGTAGTACAGTAGCAGGCGATGAGTGAAATATTATATGTGAGCAAATTCTCAGCTTGTACCTCTGGGGGCGATTCTGGGAAGTCGGGGTTTTTCCCCCCTCACTGATAACACACAGACAGATCCTCTTGATCAGCGGCCCTGGCACGGCGCCCGCTCCACTCTGCTCGTCATCTCTCCGAGGACTTAATAATCCATGAACACTTGAAATCTTTCCAGTTCATTAAACACCTTAGCTCTAAATCCCATGTCGGGAGCATGAGAAATATGGTTTTGCACTGTTCGATAAAAGTCAGCAGAGTTGCACATCTTTCTTTTTTTCCCCTGTTTGTTTGGTTTTTTTTCTACCTCGAGGCATTTTTAAGCAGTCCTGGCAGGATTCGAGACACTCAGTTGACTTGGTAACTTGAGCAATCTGTTTGGGAAGAATTCATTAAGAGGATCTGCATACATTACTGTCTCCGAGGAATTGCAGATTTTTTTGTTTTGTTTACAGCGCTCATTGTCAATAGAGCCATTCTGGAGATCAAACACGGTTAGGGTCTATTAATCGCAGCCAACGCGGCGGTCTGTAGAAGTGTTTTCCCTTTTCGTCATGATCATTAAAGGCCTGAGCTGCAGTGGGCTCAGCGCTCCCTTTTAAACTTGACCCCTCTGACAGCGCTGAACCCTCGGCCCCTTTCTTCAAAGCTTAAAGGTAAGCGCCGTGCGGAGATGTAAGCTCAGCTGCTTTTGTCAGAGACTAGAAGGTAGAGGCCTTGGAAACTCTGTTTGACAGTCCTACGGCACTTAATCTCTCAGAAGCGCTCCATAATGGCTGTGGCGCCGTGCTGCAGCTCTTATGAGACCTGGAGCTTAATTAGAGCCTCAGCACAAACTGCCCACTGCGGCTCAGATCCATGCTGAACTGATCTGGACTGTTGTTTGTCTGCTAAATCTTTCGCTTTCTTAGCTCTTTCTCTCTCACTCTATTTTTTTTTTTTGTTCTTCTGTTTCATGCATGTTAAACCAAAAGCGACTGATCTGCTGAGCAAAAGAAGTTTGCAAATGAGTCCGCTGGAACATTTCCTATCCGGAGCTTTCCACGCACCGCTGCCTAATTAGCCATATTTCTGATTGAACGCTGCTAAGATGTCACGCTCGGCTCAAGAAGCCAAGTTGTCATAGCGCCAGATGGTCTCAGTGCGACGTCTTCTCCACCAAGCAAACAGAAAAATGAGATGGAAATATTTGTACAAAACACTTTCTTCATCCAGTCAGTCCCCTGCCCCCTTTGTCCCACTGTCAGAAACCCCCTCTGTCTTCAAAGACGCAGCTCCGCCTGCTCCTTGGCACCCCGTAACGAAGCCTGACACAGACAGCGTGCAGAGACAAAGCAGGGGTCGCCCGAGCTTGAGCATGGCCGGCAGAGCCTGGCACTGTGTGCTTTTAATAACGGTAATCACCGATCGGTCCCGATGTGCCGTCACATCTGTTAAACACTGGAGCAGGTGGCTGACTGCCACAGGGGAGCACTCACAGGAGCCTGTGTACTTAGTGTGAGCCTAAAGCAAATGGCAGAGAGGGATCACAGGGACGTAACACAGTGCTGACAGTACAGCAGCATAACACTGCGAGCCAGCTGCGAGACTCTCAAACAGACCTTTAATGGGCTTTGACAGAATATTGGCACACTTAATGGGTGTAGCATGAGATGGTGTAAGATATTTCTTGAGAGATTAACTCAACCAGTCTGTGCCACACAATTGACGAAACAATTTGGGGTTTTTTTGGGGTGGAATTGTCAAAGGAAGCACAACAAACACACAGTCTTTGGTTAACCTGACATCGTTTTTATGTTAGCTGATTTCTTGGTGGTCTGAATAAACCATGATACACCCACCTTCTGCAGAAGGTGGGTGTATCAGCCTGCCAACTTCATATTTAGCTGAAACTGAACCTACAAAGCTATCATTACTTTGATGTAACTTTTCCACCAGTGGAAATAGCTGACAAGCACGCATTAATTAAAGTCATGTTCTTATGCTGTTCCCAGCCCCTACTAGAGTGGCTTTGCATGATTCACAGTTCAGAATTATTTCTCTTATTTGCAGTCAGGGTGAAGTCCCTCGTTTCAGCCACTGTTTGACACCAGGCCATTTTAGCTCCCTCCTAAATCCCTTAAAGCGACTATTCTCCTTATTTGTTTGTCATTTGCAAACAGAAGGTTTGAACAGCAGCTTAGATTGGCTTCCAAAACTTAAAAAATCGCAGTTATGTCTCATTTCCTCAAAAACTCCCATCTCCCACAAAGGCTTAGAGCCGTTTCCTGTCAGAAAATCACCATTTTCTGCCCAGTTACAGTTACTGTGACTCATTGATTGACTGCGAGTGTCGTGCAAAACGCCAGGCTATGTCTTCACTGTAACTTTGCTCTGTTTCACTTCAGCAGCGTCAGACTTTCCACAGACTCTGTAAATATGTTGATTCACGATTTATTTTACAGTCTAATCCAAAAAAAGCAGTTAGGCGAAGAAAATTTGTTTTATTTTTCTGTGTTCACTCCTCAGTTACTTTGACACTTCTGTAATATTTACACCTCTGATGAAATCTCACAAGTGTTGGCTTTATTTTGATATCAAGATTGTTTATGCAGAGTTTGTAATTGCAGAGAAACACTATATGTTTTGGGCATGTCATTTTCCAGCAGGAACCTCAGAAAAACTCTTGTTGTTTAAGAGCGTAAAGCTTTTGGCTCGCAGTAGTTAGTTTGACATACAGTGACCTCATCGTCTGAAACACTGGCCAAGGCTGATAGAAGGAAAGTGCACAGCTACTTGACAAGATGTTTAAACATGGCTACTCTTCCTACAAGGGAGCAAAGACAGTAACCTGTTGTTACGAGGGCTGCAGCCCTCACAGTTCCCCCGTCCGTCTTTCTGTGATGGGAAGTTACGAACAACAAGGTGAATCGCTGCGGTTCTGCAGTACTTTGTGTAAGATGAGGAGTTGTGTCAAGGGTGAACTGAGATATGATAATCAAATTCTAGCCAGCATGCGAGAAGCGAGGGCTATTCGTGCTAGCACAGCTAACATTAGCGTGCTTTAAGCTGCACACATTTCACAAAGATTTCAAATGTGGCGTGACTGTTGAAGAATGGGATTGTTTTCATATAGCTCCTAAATACACGCACACAATATTTGTGCAGACTGTTTAACACAGTCTTTTAGATTATTCTCTGACTTGGCTGTTTTCTGAGTGCTTCCTCTCTTACAGTGGTGGTATGATCCTTTTCTTTTTATTTAAGAAAACCAGAAGATTGGTCAATAAGAGCATGCGTGTTGTAACAACAATGACAGAATAAAAGGACACGCACCGGTTACCAAAAACTTTGACCAATTCCTCACAACTATAACTCCTTATGGTACCGTAAAGCTATTACCTATACACAGTATACAGAAACAGAGTACATAAACCTACATAGATTTATATTTTCTTACCTTCTGAGTTAAGCACATTGTGTTTTAGTACAGTGACATTTGCTCTATAAAGACAATAGATACTGACATTGACAAACAGGTCAAGTTTAACAATTTTGTCGTTCTTTTTTTTATTATTATTTAACATTATCTTTGCTCACTCAACAATGACCTTGACCCAGCTAAACCATCTCAGTTCAGTTAAATAGTATTTCAAAAGCCTAGTAAAACTTTCCAAGTTAAACTGGCTTAAACTGTCATCATTGTTATGGACAAACACTAGTCAAAGACCCAATGCCATTCTTAGATGATAGGATAGGTCCTAGTCCGCTTTGAGTAAGTTGTCTTCTAATTAGTTAGGTGTTTGTGCTCATAGTAGAGGCCTAATTAGTTTCACTCAGCTGTTGTTCTATATGAGCAGCAGTTCTTCACCCTGATTGTCACAGCAGGTACATGATTAAAAGATTGGTGATTATATAATAAGTGTTCATGAACCTTGTAAGCGGGGATTATCCATGTACTTATATACACCACTCAGCCACAACAGTAAAAGCACCCGCTTAACACTGTTAGCCAAAACGACTCTGATCCCCTCAGGGTCACACAGA
>VOQK01029151.1:0-10621 GCA_015052645.1 Benitochromis conjunctus | reverse complement strand
GTGTTTCCCGGAGACCCCCATCCCTGTGACCCTCACCTGTACATATCTGCACTTGGTGTCATTTGTAAATAAATTGTGAACTAATTGAGACGGTCTGCTTCTGAGTCCCTCCTGAGCCTGACAGAGTTGCTGTCATTCCCAGTCACTTCCACTGACATATAACACCACTAACAGCTGACTGTGGAATATTTAGTAGCAAGGAAATTTCTGGTCTTGTTGCACAGGTGGTATTCTATCACGGTACCACGCTGGAGTTCACTGAGCTCCTGAGAAAAAACTATTCTTTCACAAATGTTTGTAGATGCAGTCTGCATGCCTAGGTGCTTGATTTTATACACCTTTGGCCCTGGAAGCAGCTGGAACACCTGAATTCAATGATTTGGATGGGTTGGTGAATGCTTTTAGTAGTATAGATTATATTTATATTTATACTTGTAGTTATTAATAAGTACGATCAGGATTAAAGATTTGAATTTGAAAGCTAAAGGATGAAAAAAATTTTTTTTACAAAACTCCTCCAAGATCCAGTCTCACCTCTGTTGGTCCTGATCACAGCTTGGTCCAGTTTGGTGATGATATACTCGTTCATACCAGAGAGCTGAAACACACAGTCGTACCTCTTCCAGTGTTCAGGAGTGACTGAAAGTTTCAGATCAACACTCATCTGGAAGGTCCCATCATTGTTGGGGAGGATCTCTCCTATGTCCAAGCCTTCATGAATCTCCACTCCATCTTTCCTCCAGAACATCATGGCTCTGTCAGGATAGAAACCTGTAGCGTGGCAGCTGACCGGAGAGGAGGGAGTCTTCTGGAGGAGAGACACTGAGGGAGGAACTGGAGAAAGGGAAGGGTGAGAATGGATGGAAGATAAAATGATGAAAAAGGAAAATCAGATAAGGAAAGAAGACAAGAACAAACAATAGGAAATTCAATAAGGAGAAATAGAAACATTCACAGAAGCAAGTGTAGTCTACATGTTAGATGAAAAACATCGCTGCAGCAGTAGAAAATAACTGACATAAACTCAAGATGAACTCAAAGATGTGAAAATCAAATGAAAATCTGATCTGTAATTCAGAACAGAACAAGCCATTTGACCCAAAGAGTCACCAGCTTAATAGCAGCTGCATAAGGCTGTATTATGACATACTCTATAAATTTCAAGTAAATCCATCCTTCAGTTTTAAAACAACCAGCAGGTGGCGCTAAAAGACAAGTTGGAGAATACACTTTATGAACTATGGCACTTTCTCCTTCCTTATTCGTCGCCACAGCAGATCACCTGCTCACCCTTCTGTCACACAAACCCCCTGCATGCCCTCCTTCACTACATCCATGAGCCTGCTCTGTGGTCTTCCTCTTCTCCTCCAGCCTGGCGGCTCCATATTCACCATCCTTCATCCAGTATATCCACTTCCCTCCTCTGCACATGTCCAAACCATTTAAGTCTCAGCAGGTTGTTCTAATCACCTTTCATCAAGGTTCACATTTTCTTCGTTCATGTCTGCATTTGGACTCTTTTTCTTCTAAAACATTTGCTTCCAATCCAAATAACTGAATATCAGTTATGAATATCTAACTGCTTTCAGAGTAGCCCTAACAGAGTTAACTACAAAAAACAGTAAAACCACCCCCATGAACAGATATCAGACTTCATGTAGAACTATGAAGATTTTCCCATATATGGGGTAAACAAAGTATTTCTTGTCTTTGTCTTATATAACATAACAAGGTCCTTTTTTCTTTTTTTCTACAATGAATGCAACAAAAAACGCTACCTGTTCTCTGCAGGGAGCTGTTCCCAAGGTCCAAAAACGATTTCAGCCGCTCTGGACAGATGTCAGTGAGGAAGGCTTCATTTAGTTTTGTTCTATTACTGTCAGCATCCCAGCTCTGTTTGGTAGCGTTAGCCTCTGGTTTCAGTGAAGCCCATGACAGTGTCTTCAGATCCAGTTCCATAAAGTCTTCTCCATTATAGCCATACGTCAAAACGCCAGACTTCTCTCCGCTGTTTTCCTCCCATTCGCAGCCACCTCTAGTCTGTAAGATGTGAAAACCTGGAGTGAGAGACAGAAAACACAGTGAGCTGTGATGCATATATGACAAAAGGATAAAAGTTTAGACGAATCTGAATCATCTTTATTTAGCCAGGTTTGTGCACACAAACAAAGAATTTCACTTCAGTTCACTTTGCTCTTCTGCATGCAAACACTAAATAAATAAATAAAAATGTAAATGCATTGTGTTATTATGATTTTAAGGGATTAGTAAAGTCTGATGAATTCTGGGCTCAACTGAGAAGAACAAAATTGTAACTTTAAATCTTTAACTTAGGATTACCAAAATTATTTTACACCAATCAGTTTCACTTATTCACTTATCTGATACAGTGATTATTATATATAAAGATAATTAAATAAAAAGTGCACCTTCACTTTGGTTGAACTGCTGCTTTAAACTGATAATCCGCGCTCTGAAGGCGCTTGGCTGAATGTTAAAGCACTCATGTTTGTACCACTCCAACAGCTGAGTGTTGTTATCAAACACTCTCTTCACCCAGTCCTGTCTTGGTTCCAGTATCCTCCTGCTGCTGTCACAGTAAACTGCCTCAACGCCGTCAACCACAGCAACACCAACAAACTGCGCGATGTTTGGGACTCCATCAGATCCAGTGAAGTAATTGATCAGCGAGTGTTTCACTGTGAAACAACATTTAGTAAACACAAATAAGATTAGATCAATAAAACAGCCAACATTATGAGAAATATTATTTGTTCAGTATGATTTGGTTGAAGCTGCAGAAAAGTGTGAGCAATGACCAAATGTGGCAAAAGAAAAATGATGCAAACTACGTCCAACTCTTTAAAAAGAGGATTCGGTTTATGCCATATTCTTATTATTCCTGAAAATGAGTGTTGACATTGAGTTTAAAGAGTTCCGTTTAAAACAAGAGCTCAAAGACTCAAATGGGTTTCTTACCTGCAGATGAAACAGAACAAAAAAGAAGCAGCAAGAATAAAGCCATCCTGTAAGTACTGTTACAAAAACTATTTATCTTTTTTACTCTCGATGTACGGTTACCGGAAACCAGTTTCGTTCAGTGCGTGAGCGATAAGGGCGTCTTCCTGTCTCGTTCTTTCACAGTAAAAGTCCTCATTCTGTATGTCAGTGAGTGTAGGTTGTTTTCTCTCTTTTGTCCCTGACATACATCCTGACTGTCGTGCATAGAAATTTAGAAAGGTGTGGCTAGTATTGAAATAAACGTTTATCTGTAGTTGCCCATTGTAACTGAGCCTTTTTTTTCTTAATAAAAATTCATATTAAAAAATCCGTCTTTGTTTTGTTAATTTAATATACACAAATTAAAAAGGAAACTGACACTAAACACATTTTCATCAGTCGTATGTACAAATTTATGCCAACTCCACAACATAAAGTGTGGCATTATTGAAACTTTGCATCATAAGTGTTATAATAGATATTTTATAATTTATTAATAATAATAATCCAAAAGAAGAAACACACATTCACATAAAGAGAGAAAAGAGTAAAAAACTCATCTTCAACACTTAGATGAATGAAAAAAACAACCCACGCAAAATCACTGATATCAGCACTAACATGAACACTTTACAACACTGATATCGACACGTGTTTCTGCATGACAACACCTCCCACTGTTCAAAGTGAAAACAAATTTGCTTCCATTTAAATTAAATTCAACCCATGGTTGTTCAGAGATGTGTCTCTGGGTGCTACTTATTAAAAGTGCTTTGCATATTTAAGGATGGAGACTGGAGTGTGTGCTCACACTATTCAGCCACCCTGGTTACATCCATGCCAGGGAACTGGAGAGGAGAGATTGTCCTCTGGGTGAAAATACGCTTCTTGTCCTAGCTATGTAACACTGGACCTGCTCTTTATCCCCTTGAAGATATCTAAGCATTTGCAGGAGTTGCCCAACCTGTCTGCATGTGTTTTGTGGA
The DNA here is from genome assembly GCA_015052645.1 of Benitochromis conjunctus. Lineage (NCBI taxonomy): Eukaryota > Metazoa > Chordata > Actinopteri > Cichliformes > Cichlidae > Benitochromis > Benitochromis conjunctus. The sequence continues at coordinate 6,635 of VOQK01029151.1, read as the reverse complement.
CTTGGAGAAAGTATTTGACTCCATCTCTCTTGGAATTCTGCAGGAGATGCTTTGGGAGTATAGTGTATCTGGCAGTTTGCTGCGTGCCATTTGGCCCATGTGCGTCTGCAGTGAGAGGTTAGTCTGCATTTCCATCAATGAGTCGAACACATTCTCTGTGTCACAGGTTCCTGATTTTTATTGACAGAATTTTGTGGTTCTGTTAGCTTCATCAGGTGGTCTTCAGCTCACAGTGGAGCAGTTTGCAGCCGAGTATGAAAAAGCAGGAATCAGAATCAGCATCTTTAAGTCTGAGGCCATAGTATTCAACCGGGAAAGAGTGACTGCTGCACATGAAAGTGAAGCTGTAAATTCACTGGTTGATCTATGTCCCTACCCTCATCTAAAAAAATGAATACATCTTTTCTCATCTACCCACCCAAACGTTTCTTTCCATTTTACCCTTTCTTCCCAACATGGTTCCAATACTTTTCTACTGGTTGGCAATCATTTCCTCTTAGAATAACCTATAAATTTGCTGCCTCCCTACGTTCAAAGTTCTTCTACCTCAACTTGAAGAGCACAAACCGGGACTGTCCTAACACAGGATTAGATCCAGCTCTGAGAACACAGATTTGGCTGCTTACACAACATACTCAAAATCTAATTTTGACTTGATTAAGGCAACAAATATATGTAGTACATCACCTAACCTCACATCTCTGCCCTGGTCTCCAGACACCACAGAATATGTGGTGTGTTAGTGGAAAACCATGACTGGATAGAACTGAGTGGACTGAATTGAAAAGGAGCTGTTTAGTTGTCTATTGGCAGGTAATCCACAAAGGCAAACACGAAGCCCACAAGGAAACTAAAAACAACAACTATTGAAACGTGGAAACACAGAGCTGGCGGGAGTGAACAAGTGCTCTGATGAAGACTACGGGGAAGATATGTACACACACAGAAAGCCAGGCAGGGAGTGGAGACAGCTTGGGAAAATGAGACATGCCTGAATAAAATCAGACAATGAAATAAGGGAATAAACTTTGAAGCAAAGCACAAGGGTTTGAATAATTATCAAAACAAAGCAGGAAGTGAAACGTGATACCTAAATAGGAAAATGCATGAACTGGGGAATTGTCATGAACAAGAATCACAAAGTTAAAGTAACACAAAACGCTACCAGAACCAAGAACAAGGGACTAAATGCACCAAAGAAATACAGAAAGGAAATATAAGCTAAACTAACTCCAGGAACTAAGGACTTTCTGGGATTTTCTTACCCAGATGAGGCATCAAGACATTAAAAACTGCCTTATACTTTTATTTTTATTTTTACTGTGACGCAGAGTTTAAAGCTCTCTCCTGTTCCCTACTTTTCCACTTGAGAATATGCAGAAAGGAAATAATTAACTGTATACCCATAATTTCATCCTGTAATTTCCCTCTCTCATGGGATCATCATGTCCCCATGTCTACTGACAGATCATTTAAACTAATCACACTTCCCAGAGGTATCCTTTTTAAATGAGAGAGAGGGACTTTTTCTACATTAAAGCTGAGGCTGATCCCTTATTAACGTGGGCTTTCCTTATTTCATCCTCCACAATGTGAAATTCAAGCTGATAGGCTGCTATCAAAGCTTTTTTGTCCATTCTTTCCAATAACTTTCAAACATTAGAAGTGGATGCAATGGGCCTATAGTTACCCAGCTTGTTGGGATCTTTTTCAGACCTTGTGATGTCAAAATCCACCTTTTGTCATAATAAAGCATATTCAGTCTTTACCCTTTTAACTTTTCCTGCTTTTAACTAAAGCCCTCTTTAGTTCTTCGGTAGTAACAGGAGCATCTTTCATCGCTACTTTCTCCTCACAGCCTGCTTTGGTTTTGTTTTCACTGCTTCCCTTCACTTCATCAGTTAAACTATTGGAACAATCCACAGCAGCAAACGTATGTTGTTCTGTCCATACTGCCACATCCTCTCCACTACTCAAAACAGGAAAGTTCCATTCAACACGTACCGGACTTCCTCCTTCCCTTTCCTGTACTTTTACAAATGGAACTTTCTGTTGACACCTTGAATTATTTTCCTGTTAAACTTTTCTGTGATAATAATGTTGCTAAAATCAAAGTTATTTAACACTTTCCTCTTAATCTTTCCCCAGTCTGGTTTATCAAAAATTAACTTTCCTGCTAAACCCACCTGAGAGGTTATGTTCTTGTATATTGTGTAATCATCACTTATGTAGTTACTTTTTATGAACATATCAGTCACACAGAGGTGCCAGGAAGCTGGACACAAACATGAGAGCCAGTGTTGATTCTTTACTGGTATTTATATCTATTAATCAGTTACATTTTTCCTGTATTCCTGCCATCAATAATAAAAACAAGGTGACTCACATCCATGAACTCTTCCAACACCTGGCCTTTGAAATCGCTTTTGCACTTCCCCTTAATGTGCTTTGTGCACTGCAGTCTCCACACAACAGAGAGCTCCTTTTGCTTACACCTATTTCCTCAAGCCAATTAAGCTCTGGTTTTCTGCATGGATTAAGACTCTTTACTTTTATAACTACTAACTCCAGATCAGATCCAGTGCCCTAAAAGGAACACCCGCTTTAACAAAGTTGACACAACCTTCCTTGCCCTCCCTCATACTCACTGCCTCGTACCCATTTTTTTAAAAAATAAAGGTTTAAGCGATGACTCTTGGATTCAAAATGAGAAACAAGACCTCCATGAATCCTGGAGGTCCTATTTTCTCATTCTGAGAGATTTAGAAAAGCTTTTATAAATAACAATAGAAAGTTGTCAGTGCCACTGAACAGACAGTAACAATGATCTTACCTTACTAATCTAAAAAATCTAAAACTCTTTAGTGCTTTGTAACATCACATTAAGTCAGGTTTTAGCTCCTCCTGGTGGTACATGATTTACATCTTAAACTCTGCCTTTTAATGGATGCACTGTTTAAAACAGGGTGGGCCAATGTTAATTATATATGTTTATAAACTGCTACTGATGAGAACAATGACTGTCTAAAATTGCTCTTCTAGAGGGGAAAGGCTTAGAATAGCTGGAGAGACCATTTATGGAGGTGACAAAGTCTTATTTATCATGGGCGTACTAAATTTAAGTGAATTATAAGCGAGGTGCTGTAAATCATTAAAAAAGAAAAAGTTATGCAGCAGTTGGCCTGTTGCAGGACTTTTTAATCTAACAACTTGTCACAATGTAGATGGCTGACGGCTTTTATGTGTCAGATGTTGAAAAATTATGCTAACTGGTTACCCAGTGAATGCAAGTTTTAAGAGAGACTAAAAGTGAGAAAGTTTTTACATAATTCCACTCTTATTTTTTTGTCTCCACTAGCCAGAAGCTCAGACAACAAAGCTCTTTAAATTTTCAGGAGTAGTTACGGCTTCAGTGACTTATAGTAGTGCTGACAAACTTTTGTTGGTTTTTACTTTAAACCTTAATCTTCTGTGATTGTGTGCATAGTCATGTGTATAGTCATTTACAATGTAATTATATATGTGTTTTATACATAATAAGAATGACGAGGACGCTGCTGTGTATTCAATTAAACTTAAAATGCCAAGGTCCATCATTTTACAATTACATGACCACCTATCCATCTTGTAAAGCAATATTTTGTTATTATTTATTTATCATTGCCATTTATTACTGCCACATCATCCTCTAAAGCTTTCACAGAACAAATGAAAAATAATCCCAATTTTAAAAAAAACTCAAAAAACAAAACTGATGGGGAAAAAAGAGATTAGAGAAACACTAATGATGAAGTCAGTCTGACCCAAATCAGCAAGCCTTTGTGTTTTACTAAGAGAAAGATTCTCTGTGTGCCCTCATTAGGATACAGATCTGTGTTGGTGTGCAGGACTGTAGTCTATAGATTGTTATTGTTAAATGGTTTTTATGCATTTCAGGTCATTTTACAGAGAAATGTAAAAGTGATGTAATCAATAGTATAATGAATTAATTTCTCCTGGGAGTAATTAAGTAATGCACTGCATTACTTTTTAGAAGATATTTAGTTTCATACGTGTAATAATTGCTTTTTTGAGTAATGACCCCAACACTCATCGCAACAAAGAGGGGAAATACATCCAACATGCACAAAAATCTGACCACTCAGCATGCAATTAATTTGAACAAAAGGGAAGCAATTCGATAAGAGAATCGAATCAATATCGATAATGGAACTGGAATCTCTAAAAGTTCTTATCAATTCCCATTTGTAGGTAAGAACATAATACATGTAGCACAGATTCTTTAATACCAACCCGGGTTTCTAGATGATACAGGAGATCAGATAGTGTTAATGGATAGTGTTGAAGACCTTCAGGAAGGCTGAAACTCTAAAGCTGCACACTGAAAACTAATAAAATATTATATAAGTCTGTATTCATAAAGTAATTAAATAAGCTGAAAGAACTTTCATTATGAAATATATAAAAACTAAAGTTTAGAACATTCTAAGTTTTTATTGAGTAAAAGTAGATCTGGGTTTGTCTTTTTCAGAAATAACAGAATTATCACATGCTGGATGAAAAAATGCCAGAAATTAAAAGAACTGTTATTGGGAAAAAAATATCCAATGATCAACAATCTTCTTTGCTCTTTTCCAGGTGGAGATGTGTATATGTGTCCATAGTGTGTGTGTGTTTGTCTATGTGGTGTCTGGATTCAGTCTTGTAGAGAGTTCAGAGGTGTTTCCCGGAGCTGTGAGGTCCAAAACAAACTGTTAGTCCTGCTAATCTTGAACTGGCTTAGTATGAGTGAAACTCAGAGGGACAAAGAAGACTCGTTTACTTACATTGTTCAGTATTTGTTCCTGAAATAATAAGAAAAAACATATATTTAAGAATGCCAGAGACGTTCAGCTTTGCAGTCTGTATCAGAGCATCAGCTCAGCACATCTGAATCGCTCACCTTTCTTCTTGTTGTAAACAGCAGCAACATCAGCAGCAACGAGGACGAGACCAATAGAAACAACCACTGCAGCAATGATGGGGATCTTCATGTGTGAGGGTTCCTCTGCTCAGTCAAAACAAAGAAGTGAAGCAGTTTAGAAAAGAAGTACATTCATTCATCCATCCTGTAGTAATCATGTAAATGTAAATCAAATATCAGTGAGGTGAAATAAAGGAGCATAATTTCTATGTAAAGATCTTCTGATGTGATTATACATGTCACTATACAATACTCAGATACCACGACATATTTCAGTTAAGCAGACCGGGCACACTAAAATTATGTGGCTGACTTTAACCCTGTAACAGGAGTTCTGTGTGTTCAGCTCCCCAATTATAAGGACAAAATAAAAACCAAGGGTTTCATTGAGGAGAGACACTTCATTGTGAAATATAGAATAAGAATGTTAACAGCAACCATTCGCACTCACGTTCACACCTGTAGGCAATTCAGAATCATCAATTAACCTAACCCCACTAACAGCATGTCTTTGGACTGAGAGGTCCAAACAAAAGCAGAGCAAAGCATTGGACACAATCCACAGCAACAGGAAACAAATTGAATTTAATGAGATTTTCTCACCTTTCATATTCCCCCCCCCCCAGTTGTTTCTGATCCCCGTTTCATTCAGTGTGGTGATGATGACGTCCTTAAAACCAGAGAGCTGAAACACACAGTCATATCTTCTCCAGTCTTCAGGTGTGACTGATGAAACATTCAGATCAACACTCAACTGAAAGGTCCCATCATCGTTGGGGAGGATCTCTCCAGGATCCACACCTTCATGGATCTCCTCTCCATCTTTCCTCCAGAACATCATGGCTCTGTCAGGATAGAAACCTGTAGCGTGGCAGCTGACTGGAGAGGAGGGAGTCTTCTGGAGGAGAGACACTGAGGGAAGAACTGCAGAGAGAAAGGAAAAACAGACACATGTTAGATTCTGAGTTGTAATCTACCTTAGAAAAAAAAAGCCATATGAATTTTCTCTTGGTACATCAGATTATGTGATTATACCTGCTGTCTGCAGAAAGCTCCTCCCATAGTGCAAATGCCTCTTTAAAAAATCAGAGCACTGATGTCTGACAAATCTTTTATTATGTTCTAATCGGGCATGATCCATGTTCCATCTCAGTGTGGTGATCACAGCTGTTGGTTTTGGAGTGACCCATGTCACTGTCTGCAGGTCAAACACTATAAAGTCTTCTCCATCATAACCATACTGATTGTATCCATTAATCTCTCCAGTCTCATCATCCCATTCACAGCCATTCATCCTTTGCAAAATATGAACACCTGAAAAAAAACCCAATACAGCCACAATAACTGCAACAAACCAGTGAGATGTCAGCAGAGGCCATAGCTGATATCACATCTGCAGGCTCTACACCCACTGTTACAGGCACAAAACCAAACTATTCATTTGTGAAAGGCTGATATTTTAAAGAGCTTTCCTCCTCTGGATTCTTTTCTTTAAGCAGTGTGGTGGGTAAAATTAATTAAACTGAACATAACATCCATATGTATTCAATTATTGTTTTACCTGATCCAAATATCTTAGTGGATGCTGATGTGTTTGCTATTTTAAAACAAACCATGAAACCAAACATTTCAGCAGTAACATGTGAAACAAATCCATACCTTCAGTTTGATT
>VOQK01029146.1:12194-22333 GCA_015052645.1 Benitochromis conjunctus | reverse complement strand
TCAAATCAGCATTCCTTGATGATTACAGCAATTTTTTTCATTAACATTTGCTCTCTGTATCACACATACACACACACACATACACACACACACGCACACGCACACACACACACACACACACACACACACACACACACACACACACACACACACACACACACACACACACACACACACACCAAAACATGCATAGTAAGCACAGGAGTGATTTCACACGCACTAATCATTAGAGCCAGTGGCCCGAAATTAACTCAGTAGGTGAGCTGGATCAGGTTGGACACTTGGAGCAAAAAAACATAAGGGTGTGTAAAGCAGAGAAAAAGCAGAGATTCACAACAAGGAGATGCAAAATTGCCTGATGCCATTTTAATACTTTCCCCTCTCTCAGACGCAGAGCAGACTGACTTTTAGGTGGCTGTAATTTTTCACAGCTTCAAGGCGGCAACTCTTTGTCCGCTCTACTGCTTCAGGAGAAGAGGTGGGTTCTTCACGTCTGCACGTAGCTGGAACCACGTCAATAAAAGACACGACACATGCACACAAACATAAACTTTACATACAAGCTGCAGCTGAGAGTGGGCACACGAGCACCAACTGGAGAGAGCCATGGTGAGCGGGAAAAGGTGTGAGCAGGAAAAGTGGTGTGTGTGGGTGAGTGTGAATATGCAAGAGTGCGCGTGTGTATTTGTAGAGTTTTTGCAGTTGTGACAGCTGGGATGAAGGAGTGGAGGCGGCCTGTGTGATTGGAGGAGGTGCCAACAGAGCAAGTGTCTCTTTATTTTCATCACAGACAAGCGTGTCTGTGTGTGGATATATGTTCATGGACAGCAGGTACATCTGTGTTTATGGCTGTTAATAGCTATGTTCATGATAATTTGGTCTGTATGTGCAGGACAGGATCTTATTTAATATGAGTGCAGTAAATGCAAACTTGCATCATGGCCATTGTCATCGTTGTCACTATCGAGGCAGCTCAAGCAAAAGTTTGCACAAATATAGAGTGCTGTGAAAAAGTAGCCTGGTTGCCTGGTTTCTGATGATCCTATTTTATTTTTTATTTTTTTGCAGATTTGTCAGTCTTATGTGGTTCAGATCATCAAATAATTTTAAAATTAGACCAGGATAACCAGATTAAATCTAAAACTCAAGAACTTTGTGACAAGAAACAATGTCATTGACATCTGTCAGCCATTTCTAAGGCTTTGGCACATCTGTGATCCACGGTGAGAGCCATTATACACAAACAGAGAAAATGTGGAACTGTAGTGAACCTTCCCAGCACCGGCCTGCCTAAAAAAATGATTCCAAGAGCTCATTGACGACTCATCCAGGCGGTCCCAAAGGAACTACAGCTAAAGAACTCCAGGCCTCACTTGTCTCAGTTAAGATCAGAGTTCATGATTCAACAATAAGAAAGCGACTGAGAAAAAATGGCATCCATGGGAGAGATCCAAGGAGAAAACCACAGCTGACAAAAAAGAACACAAATGCCCGTTTCACATTTCATAAAAATGACATCACACCGATAGTCAAACATGGTGGTGGTAGTTTGATGGTCTGAGGATGCTTTGCTGCTTCAGGACCTGGACTGAACTTGCCCTAACTGATGAACCATGAATTCTGCTCTCTACCAAAAATTGTACCTGAAGGCGAATGTCCGGCCATCAGTTTGTGTCATGAAACTCAAGCACACTCAGGATGTACAGCAGCACACTAATCTGAAACACACCAGCAAGTCTGCCTCTCAATTGCTAAATGAAAAAAAAAAGGTAAACAAAATGAAGATTTTGGAGCGGCCAAGTCAAAGTCTGGACTTAAATCCAATTGAGATGCTTTGGCATGACATAAAATAAGCCGTTCATATTTAAAAACCCTCCAATGTGGCTGAATTAAAACAATTCTGCAGAGAAGAGTGGGCCAAAATTACTCCACGGCGATGAAAGATCTCTATCAATTATCGAAAATGCTTGATTGCGGTTCCTGCTGCCAAGAAGGAAAACCAGTTATTAGGTTTCGTAGGCAATTGCCTTTTGACATAGGGCCAGGTAGGCTTGGATAACGTTTTTCTCTAAATAAATAAAATCATCATTTAAAAACTGCATTTTCAATTTTCTCGGGTTATCTTTGTCTAATAAAATGTATTTGATGGTCTGTGACAAAAATGGAAGAATAAGAAGGAACGGGGCATACGCTCATTCATGACACTGCCTCTCTCTCTCCTTAAAAAAAAAACATGTATTCATCCTGTTTCATTTACTCATTCAACGAGTTCATATTTCTTACTGCCAGAACTTTATTATGGATTTAAATCGAATGATAAAAAGCATTGCAAAAATGAATACATTTTCCCAAAATAAACAAAATACAACTGATTCACCTCCACCACTCAGCTGGAGGTAGAACTCTCACACTGAACATTGAAATGATCTAAAAAAGGAAGTCTTCTTTCACTCTAGGTAAACTGATCTATTCTGGTTTTGCATGTTTTGGATATTACACCAGCCTATTAGCCTACTTTGCATGTGATTGTGTGAGTGTGTTGAGTCGGTGAGGTCATTCTATTGCTGCTGCTGTAACGAGTCACGACAGCCATTTGAGGAAGGCAGGCAGGCAATGATGAGGTCATTCAGCAGGCAGGATTAAGGCCGTGACAACTGGCGCTGTGGCCATTGCCAGTGCTGACCGGGGCAGTTGTGCCGTGTGCGCTGTGCTGCGATCCCAGCTCCACACCAGCATTACCCTTGTGTTGTTTTTTCATTAGCTTGGTGCTGGCCCAGAGTACTGCGGAGCTTGCCAGACCCACAGCATGAATCTACAGTTGTTGCAAGGCTTTAGGGCCTTTTCACTTCTTCTCTCTCTCTCTGTGTGTTTGTCTCTGTCTGTGGTCAACACAGTGTGACCGCAGTCCTAACAGGGAAAATGGATCAGGTTACATACCAAACACACTCGTTAACTCAATTATGTTAGCCTTTAACGCTTTGATGTGTAGTTATAAAACCAGGATTATTAAAAGGACAGATGCCATCTGACCACAGCACAGCTTTGTTGTTGCATACCTCCTTAGCTATGGCTGAGGAAAGATGTTCAAAACAGAATGGTGAAGGTCAGAGGGATGACCACTTATAACTTGATAGGGTTAAAAGAAATGGAAGATAGCAAAGTAGATGAAAGCATTAAAAAAAAAAATCTTCAAATGTAAGCTTGACATTTAGAGTGTGAAAACCTAAAATAGCTTTTAATGGATGAAACAGGTTCAAATTCACTTTGCCTAACATCTGTTAAATACATAAAGGAGTGGCAAGATGTGCTACGCGTGGTTTTAAATTAGCTGATTTAACTCTCCTTTTTCAATTGTGTGCAGCCTGCATTCTACGTGTCTCGGAAGAAAACGCTGAAATTACGTAAAACTCAGCAGTTACACACTTCATTGGTTACCAGTGGACACAAATGTAAAACCAATTACACAAATGTAGCCAAACAAATCCTCCCTTGCTTTTACAGGATTTTCTGTCCTGTGTACACCCCCCCCTCCCCTCTTACTGTACTGCCTTTTGACATTTATTCATTTTGAGTGTTCTTGATCCTCTGCAACTGCAGAGATGTTCTCCTCAGCCCCAGCTCGTTGCCCGAAGGCTTGTTGATGTCTATCTCCCACTCAGACTCCAGATGTGAACTCACTGGTTTGAGATTTACTGGAGGACTTGACAGAGGAGCTCAGCTGGAAAAATCCACTGTCGCAGACCAGCAGTTTGCTGACATAGGCAATGGTGGTAAGAAACTGCTGATCTGAACACCTTATTCTGGGCTTAATTATTTCACTGCTCTACCTAAACTTTAAACAGACCATCTACGTTTAACAGATATAAATGAATTAAAACCGGCGTGGTCTAAAAACAGGAAACGTCCACTCCCACTAGGTGGCAATAAAGTTGCAGACTGACATTACAGAGGAGAGAAAAACACCTGTGGGACTACAGCATCTCACTTCACACTCTCTCCCTGCTGTCCTGTTATTCTACTGTCTCTTTTGGAACACGTTATGTTGCCGTTTAGAAAACAAAGAATCTCGCATTTAACAGCTAAATCCATTAATTTTCTCCCTTAACGACACAAAGAAAACGAGAATGAACAAGACATAAATTCAGCTTTGCTGGTTTTTGCAGTCATTTTTTAAAATTAGATCCAAATGTTTTAGAAACACAAATTTATTCTCATTGTGTGACAATTAGATGTTGGACAATTATTTCCAGCACACTACACTTTAATTTAAGTTGTTATAACAGGAGTGACAATTATATTTTAATTTGTATTTAAATAAGTAAACAAGCATTAACTAATAGAAGATAAGTTACAGCCGAAGCAGCAGAGAGCTGACGACTGTTACAAGTTATACTGACACAAATCCTATTCTGGTGTTAGCTTTTTCAGTTTCTACTCTTTGTTCACAACATTAAAACTACAAGGAGACACAATTAGGACAAGCTCACAGAAGGTTTAACTGTATTATTTTTTATGTTAATGCATTTAATAATTAAAAACATAAACACACTGAAGGCACATTACCAAATAAAACAATTACAGCTGATGACAGAAATGACAAAAAGTTAATTAACAAGTGACAACGAGAAATATTCTACTATACTAAGACATAAAAACTGCATTGTCACCATCGTTACACCAAACTAATTATTATAAATTATGATGACAATTAACACCATGCTCTATGCTCACATTATAAACGTAGAAAGCAGTGAAAGTCCTTGGGAGATAAGATTTTTCCTGGCCTGGACATCGTTGTTTGACAGATACACAATTAACAAACAATGGGAATGATTTTTCACGACTTTTTCACCTTGTTGGTTTAAGTTCCTGTTCTTAATCTACAGCCAAGAACAACAAAAACAGCGTTTGATGTTGTTAGTGAGGTCTCTGTCTCTGCCTGGAAGTCCCCTTCTCGTCCTAAATACGACCAAATGGTGTCTTTAATCTGCAGTGTGCATGCACATCATTTTAGAGCAGACTAAACCCAGAAGCCTGACCTTGGAAATTCTCCACCACATGAATTGACTGCCATATTTAATGTGAATGTATGGGTAATAAAATAACAGTAAAACAAATAAATAAATCAGTGTCAGAAATAAAATAAAGCGGAGCCTATAAATCAAAAGACTTGTTAGCCCCCTGAGTGTAATTGAACGGGATCGAGGACGATGCGGTTTGCCTGTGTCCGCAGTGTTTACTCACATCTCGTACGGACAGGGAAAAAGCAACAAAAGAAGAAAGGGATGATGTCAAAAGAAAATAAAGTGGGTGCTGAGACAAGAGAGTAAGAGATGAAGAATGGAGCAGACCGAAAAAGAAGAATAAAAAAAAAAGACAGGACGAGGAGAGACGAGCCTGGAATCAATAATGTAGTTTCTCTCGTCAGGCTGAGGACAGAAGAGTGAGGGAGAGGCGCCTGAGGACAACAAACCGCATCCTTCCTTCCTGAGAGGCAACATGGGGACAGGAAGGGCCACCAGGGGAGGTCACTTGGCCAGCGAATCACTTCCTGTCAGGGTCACCAGGCACCAGGGGATAAGTATATCTGGGTCACTAGAGGAGACACCTGCGTCTGATTGTCTGCCTCTGCATTTGAAGCCCCCGCCACCCGTAGATGGAAACCTCAATGACAGCCAGGTGGGGAGTAGATGCAGAGAGGGGGGGGATGGGTGCTGGATCTAGAAAGGATAGCAGGAAATGGAAGAAGTCAGTGTTTGAGCAGGGAGATGGCATAATTTTTGTCTTCGTGTCCACCCTCCACCAGCTGGAAGTCTGGAGCACAAATGAGGGTAGGAGTGAGGTAGAAACATTGGCAACAATCCAACGTGCCCATCTGACAAAAAAACAACTAATTGTGTTCCTCATTTAAACAAAGAAAAATGAGAAAAATGGCAGCGCGGCAAGCTGGCAAGCGGTAGTGTATGTTATTGTGTGGTTATACAGTATTTGTACATTAGAATATGTGCAGTCTACTACAGTTTGGTAGCATCCTTAGCATCGCTTCTTTTCCATCTGAATGTCATTTGTTTTGTGTAGTTTTTAGATCTGCACTGACACCATCTAAATTAATGTATATATTTTTTACTTATTACCTGTAAAAGTGCCACTTTAAAACAAAAAATACAATTCAATGCAATTGAAGCATGCTGTGTTCATGTAAATTTTACAGCATATATATATATATATGTGTGTGTGTGTGTGTGTGTGTGTGTGTGTGTGTGTGTGTACTGTGTGTTTGACAGAGTGCCAAGCTGACCAAAAAGTGCTGGCAATTTCCTTGAAATGCAGAGATTCACCGCACTCCCTAGGGGGAGGCCAAATAAACTTCAGATGTGCAGCAGGATCTGTCCCCCCACTCTGTCTCCAGACTCCAAAGACTACAGAAACACATGGAAGTGAAGAAGAAGAGAGGGATAAGAGGACAGGGAAGGCACAAGGGAGGTAGAGAGGAAAAGGGAGATTTCTGCTATTCTCATTTAAAAAAAAACAACAAAAAAAACCTCTTTCTCTGTAAGCTGTCATCGTCGTCAGCTCTGGGGAGGTTTGCAGATGTTTATCATGTACGGGGGGGAAAGAAATAGAAATCATAAATTGTTCCACGATGCATCCAAGGTCACAAGTTCATACCCATAAAATACACGAATAACCCTGCAAAGTGTAATTATGGAAGTAAACCTCCACGTTGAAGGCCACAAGATTTAACCTCACAAATCCATCTACATCATCGTGGCTGGAGATGGCTCTGTGATGTATGGACGTGCATGCGCATATGCACACGCTGTAACAGAGACCGAGTTTAAGATGAGCACATTTAAAGATAGCAAATTGCTCTGGAGCGAAAAAGGTTTTTCCATTTTTGGAACAAGCTCTGTGAAACTCACAGCCAGCGTTGTTATTTCTGATCTCAATCACATGATCAAAGACTTTTCTCTGCTCCAACCTAATTTTCTGGAATGAAAATGTGTAAATTAAGATGCTTTTTTTTTTTAAAGTACCCGATTTAGAAATTACACAGTTTTGAGGAAGGTTTCCAGCAGTTAAGGGTCATTTTCCTTCATTTTAAAAACGTGTCTCTGTTACACCCACTTTCCATCCATAATGTGTGTTTTTACGACCCCGTACCACACACATGGATGCATAAATAAGCCTGTGACACCCCACCCCTTCCCAAGAGCCCTGTGGCAATATGTGCGTGTCAACACACCTTGGCGGATAAACAAATACACATTTCAACAGGGTGTTTACCTGTTTACCAACTGACCATTATGCTACCCCCCACCCCGTGAGAGTAATTTGACTCCATGGCTTGTTAGTTGTAGCTTTTTTAAATGCCTATGCTAATATCATATTTCGTATTATAGGAATAGACAAACAAGAAAATGAAAAATAAGTGTTGTTATACACAGAAGGAAAAAAAAACGGGTGTGTTAATATTGTGCACAATATAACAAGATGGGAGAAAGCATAGTGTATGTAACTAAAAAAGCTATGAGTCACAGCGTTTGCCTTTGTTCCCTTTTTTTAAATATTAAACGGCAACAAACCAAAATCCTGAAACTCAAAGAGCTGAATTTAAAATGACAACAATGTATGTATTATTGTATATCTTCATTTTAAATGATACTTTTCAAACTAAAACTTTAATAATGTACAACATTAATAAACATTATTCAACATTATATGTTTTATGGTGGCTGTAAAAAAATTGTTTACCCCACTAGTAGCTTTAAGTATTCTGTTTGACTGCAAGCATATCCATTAACTGGACTTTGAATTAAAATCCAACTTTGTGCTTTCTCTTTTTAACTGTGTGTAAAAAATGTAAACCTAACCAAAATATAGCACTCATGGCATACATGATCTCTCTCAAACAAGGTTAGATAACCTGCTCTACCTCCTGAGCCACAGCAGTCCTTGAAGGGGCATTTTTGGTAACATAAAGGTAACATAAACATAATAATGAAGAAAAACATGTTGCAGTTACATTGTCAAATGTGCAAATGGCCATATTCTGCATGCTAGCATAAAGCGCTGGGTGCTTTCTGGCAAAAGCACGTTCCAAGAGAGAGGAAATCGCTCCAAGACGCAGTATATATATAGAAGAATAGCGTGGAAAAGACATATGGATCATCATCTGTTGATAAAATCGCCATATTATTAGAACATGAAACTGGAAGTCGGTTATGTGTAATGCCACCTATCCTAACAGTGGCCAGAAATATGCAGAGCAGTGTCCTAATTTATTCCACATTTTAGGACCATTAGTGCTGAATTAGCAGACTGAATTGTCAGCAGTGTTTGGTGTAATGCGTTACAAAGCAACGTGTTATTGTCGTCACATTATGTTTTTCTGTAATGTGATTACAGACAAATGCTATTCAATACTGCACTAAATTAGGTGCAGTACTGCACTTAATTCACTTTTAGAAAAAACACAACAACAGAGGATGTAACTGACATTATAGCTCATCCGGCTCATTGCAGTTTACAGATAACTGTAATGTATGAAGTAGATGACTAAAGCGATGCATTTCCTCGTCATTGGTTTGTTGTATTGCGCACACGTATGAGAACTTAAACTGAGAAATCAACAAGATGTGCAAACTGTCATATCAATCTAAATTCAGCTTCACGCCCTTCTTACAGTAAAGACGCTTAAAGATCTGCTGAGATCGTCACAGTTTAACTTGTCTGTGTGCAAGTGTTTTATGTGAGTGAGTTTAAATGTTGTCAGTTTAGTCTGATGTGTGTTTCTGTGTATCAATGTTGCTGCCTTTTTGGCCCAGTGTCCCTTTAAATTAAATCTTAGATCTCAATGTTACTAACCTTGTTAAATTACAGGTTAAATGAAAGAAAAAATGACATAGATAAATTAATCTAGCTCATCTCCAAATGGCTTCAGGACTAGAAAAACCATGAGAATATAGGAATGCATTAGCATGCCATATCTCTGACCATATTACTGATCTTAGCATAATGGTGATAGCAAGGCTCCAGTCAAGCCTTCCTAATGTTGGTTTCAACTAATAGGACCACTATCTCCATGATGATAACAAACAGGATTGTCATTATCGTCATCTAACACAATACAATGCTGTGCAAGGAAAAAAATCTAATTTAACATTGAGAATATTAAGTTAATGACTTTGCTAAATGGTTTCAAATGAATATTATTTAGTGGCTACATCAGGAGGATGAAGGCTATGGTTAGGCAACAATAGAAAAATGTGCATAAACGAGGAAACGTGACCTTGAGCACAGTTTAGGTGAACCATTAGGTGATCATTATGTGCACTAAAATCTGACCAATACTCTTAAAGGAACTCATTTGAACTGAGAAAGTCAGACAGCAGTTGCCTTGCCATTGCGTATGCTCATTGGTCATTTGGCTGTATGATTTAAAAGTAATCAAACATGCTTTTTTTGCTTTTTCAAACACACTTGTGTTATAATCAACTTATTTTTGGCTTTTTTGTAGGGAGGAGAAGAACAAAACTTCAGAGCATTGGAGCTATGGACATAACCTTTACATTTATTGCACAAAAGATCAAGAAAATGATCAGTGTCCAGGCCAAAATCAACTCTTGATGGCACTAGATCGATCCTTTGCAACCATATGCACAGGCAGCATCACAACACAAAGAAAAGGAAACAAGATAGGCTTGTAGCATTCTAGCCTCCATTTTCACCAGTGCTTGTTTTCTACAGCAGAACTGCCGCGGTGATAGCTGTCAAGGGATCTTTGGTCTGCTTTTCAGGCTTGCTGTCAGTTACGTGTTAAAACTTAAAACAGAACAATTCTCTGTGTGTGTCCTCATTGGGATAGGCATCTGTGCTAGTGTGTGGGACTGCAGCCTAAGGTTTATCTTGTTACCTGACAGAGCATCTCAGGTCATGTTATGAGTTGATGCAAAAGCAATGCAATGAGTATTTTCTTCAGAGAGCACTTCATTAATGCATCACTAAAAAAAAACAAATAAAGTAATGAGTATTTGTTTAATACATTACTTTTTGAGTGATGACTCCCAGTAGTGATCGCAGGTTTCCAGATAAAAGATAGCATATACACGCATTGATCGATTCAGAGCTCTGGAGTC
>VOQK01029141.1:0-23687 GCA_015052645.1 Benitochromis conjunctus | reverse complement strand
CTTTTCCTGTAGCATTTGCTCGATCAAATTCAGCTATGCATATGCAAATGCATAATCATTTTCAGAGCATAGCATATGCAGCGTGAAGGGAGACGTGTGCGTTAATCTTTGCTGTGGTTTCCTGGCGCAACATGCAAACAGCTTGTGATCAAAAGTCATCCTATTTATCTCTGCTTTATCATACTCGTCGTGACATATTGCATGACTTTTGAGGTGTTCATACATCTGAAAGAGGAAATCATAAAGGAAACTACCCTATTTCTCTTCAAAATATCTCAGAAACTCATCACATATATGTAAAAAGAGACCGTGTATGAATGTTGAAATTGCGATTAAAAATGCACATTCTATGACTCTTATAACTGTGGGTCTCATTTGCTTACTAAAGCAAAGGAGTGTGTCAATTTCTCCTCATGTACAGGTTTTCTTTTTAAAGTCACCACTTGGTGGTGCCAGTAATCACACATCTTTCATTCCCCTGTGTGTACGCTGCGTGAGCGACTTCATCAACAGACAATGAGACATGTGGAGAAATATGGATGTCGTGGAGAAACACAATGTAGAAAGAAAAAATAAAATAAAACTGGTGTTTTCTCTTTAAACTACATATTTGATTTATAGAACACACAGAGTGAACGGTAGCATGTGTGTCGCTCAGGTTATACGATCTCTTTTTCTTCTGCAGTAGATTACAGGCAGAAAAATAAAACCTTTATTTAGAGTTTCAGCAGAAAGGTTTGTGTAAATCGTCTCTGAAACAGAGCAGCTGCGAGACTCCTTCACCTCTAAAGATGAGACCATCTTTTTACTCTCCTGCAGAGACCAGATGAGGCTTTGCTTCCCCAACTAACACACATGCTCATGCGCGCACGCGCGTGCGCACACACACACACACACACACACACACTGGCTGGCCTCAAAGACAGAGACGTTTTGTCAAATTTGAAGCAGGTTTGGTATTTCAGGTCCGGTGCTTCTAAATTGGAAAGGTTGCAGTGTTACAGTTATTTTGTTCACCCGAGCCTCTTGTGGGACAATTTAACGACTCTGGGCTGAGAATGGAAACAAGCCGTGACTGGCCTGTCTGATTTTATTATCAAGTCGCTGACCGCAACTCTTAATTTAAACAGTCACAATGAGCATTTCTATTCTGAAGAAGAAGTCAGTGCAGGTATTTTTTTAATGCAGAAAATGTCTATCTGGGGACAAATCTTGAGTGAAATTCAAACAAAACTTCTTCTTAAATGTAAATTTGTGGAAATGTTTTGTCACTTGTGTGGGAAAAAACACAAACCCATTTTTTCTGATGCATTTCTAGAAAACAGGTTACCTTAATGTTTACAGCTCTTACCAGACTAGCCTGCCTGACAACAGAAACAATCCACTGAACATAAAGGTTAAACTTCTCCTTTCAGTGCATGTATGCTAACCGGACTCCCCTTGTTAAAAGTTACGATGAATAGTAAAATAAAGCTTACGTGTACATATTCTGTGTATTCAGAATACATTACTCACATTGAGTAACTTAACAGAAACTACATTTTGGGCCATGTATTCTGTAATCTGTAGTGGAATATATTTTAAAAGTAACCTTCCCAACACTGGTAACCATGATACTTACAGCATTTGGTTGCCTTAGCGTACCATTAGGATTAGAAGCAATTGAATACGCTCATCTGTCTCACACTATCACCAGCTCACGTTCTCCCTTTTCTAAATGTTTATGCTCAGCTAGGCTAACTGGATATTGGCAGCAAAAAATGTTACTTCACAGATGTGATAAACATATTTCACATGCTAGCAAACGCAGTTCATGGAACGACAGAGTCCCAGCATTTTGGGGAAAAGAGGTGAAAAGACTTAAGTCTTGATTGAATCGAGTAACATTGATTTTGTGATGGTGACCTTGAGGGTTCGCCTGGATGTCCACGTGTCTGCCTTTTTTTGTGGCCGTCTGCAGGGTCAGGTTTGGTGATCGACTCGAATCGTGATTAGGGCTTTGGTGAGAGGTTCGTAAGTAACTGAAGGCTTTGCAGTTGCTGTTGTGCTCTTTGTCATGTTCAGCGTGTTCAGCTGTATGCGAGGCTGGTTCAGCACAATGCACTTGATCAGTGGTTCTCAAACTTTATGCCTCACTAGTGGGACATAAGGCCACCAGAGAAAAAATTAATATTAAAACTCAGTCAGATTAATTGAATCGTTGTGGGGAAAGTAAATAAATGTCTCGATGCATGTTAAATCATCCAGGTAAGTAAATCCCAGAAGGTTGATTGTGTTCATCTGCACGTTGTGTTTTCAGTGGGAGAAACGTTTGGTCACTCATCCAAGTGACTTCTTCAGTCTCAGCTGATTGCAGGTTTCCCCAACAAAATCAACCTTTTGGGAAACTAAATAAACTAGAGATTGTTGATCTATCTTGGTGACCTTCATTTTAGTATTATATGGGTCATTTTTATTTAATGATTAATAAAAACTGTGGCGTGTGGGTGTTAACTTTTTAAGGCCTTCTAAAGCGAGGCACACCAAAAAACAACCACTTAAAAACTACTGCCCTTTTTATTTGTTATGTACCTGTTTATTTGGAATAAACACTATACTCATGGATGTAGCTGAGGCAAATTTCTAACATCAGACCCTTGATGGGAAAACTGCTACTGATGCTACTGTTTATAATACATGTGCAGTAAATAAATCTGCTGCCCGTAAGCTAGTTTGGCATATTGTACTGAGTTCACGCGCACATACATATACTGTATATTGTCTTTTTCTCTAGTGCTGATGAAACATTAGCATGTTTGTGTACATGACAAGAATAAATTAGTAAAATGTATTTATTTTATTCTTGGGTAATCAGCATTTGAGCTACGTGAATTTGGATTAGCACAAGCTAAAACACATGGAAGATTTATCTTGTTCCACAGATTTGAACTGATATGTCATCAGTGTAGCAAAAGCTAAAGTACTGACTGATTGACTGTTGCATTTTAATGATTTTGTTTTTGATTTTTGTTTGTTTTGTGGGTTGACAAACCTGTAGCTTGTTCAGGTTGAGTGGAGATTTTGGATAATTTCCTGAACACATAAACAAAAAGACAGTGTCATTTTACATTTACGCTGCATTTTGTGGGGGTTTTCAAACACCGTGCTATCATGCAGTACTCCGAAATCCCAAATGCACATCACTCGATGCGGATGCTGATTAATTGATAAGGGCTCCAGAACAGGAAAGAGAGTGACAGTGAAGGAACAAGAAAATGTGAAAAAATACGCTAGATCAAAAATACAGCATGAAAAGCACAGACAGTGACTGCAGTGGACACTTCTCATTATTTTTAACACTCAGTTTCACTTCAGCTCTTTACAACTTTGCTCTTCTCCATGGCTGGCTCATGGACCGACAACAGCTCAAGCAAGAATAGACCACAGGCTGGCCGTATCGCACACTTTGTGCACAGCCTTCATCGACTACAGACGCTCTCTGCAGGTAGATGGGCTGTCCATGAACTGCCACTGCTGAACCACAATTTCAGTTTAATAGGTACTGGAGATAAGTAACACTACTATCATTATATGTTGAGATGTTGTTCTCTCAATCGGGTCTCTTTTGCATTTATGTTCCTGCTGGCTTCATTCAGATATTTCCATGACAATGACAAGGAAACTCACTGTATGCATGCAGTAATTACCACAGCGCGCCCACTGTTATAATACCTTTTTTTATACCTACCACTGTTTTTGGGTTTGTTTTTACATACAAATACCAGAAATTGTTTAATGACTCAAACTTGGAACACTTTCCAAAGTTGATTCCTCTCACATGTAACACAAGGCATAAAAAAGTTCGTGTGAGGAGCATTCACATGACTCTGGATACTCAGTTTGGTTTTTGTTAGAGTGCCGCTTGAGCAGAGCATAGAGGAGGCGGGTTAAGGATTGTTTAATGTCTCATCTGGCTACCTCAGACAATTCAATCCTCACATGCACGCCTGTCAAGTAATGTCTAGAAAAAATCAGCTTCTGTGAGAGCGTGCCACACAGCGCTGTCTCCAAGTCTCACACAGCTTCAGTGAGTGATTAAATAGACAATTGTGGAAATGCATCATGTCTTTATC
Source organism: Benitochromis conjunctus (assembly GCA_015052645.1). Taxonomy (NCBI): domain Eukaryota; kingdom Metazoa; phylum Chordata; class Actinopteri; order Cichliformes; family Cichlidae; genus Benitochromis; species Benitochromis conjunctus. Next base: position 19,575 of record VOQK01029141.1, on the reverse strand, counting down.
TTATTGATAATTAGAAATTTAGCTGGTGAGATAAAATGTTATGAATGTTGCTGTTGTTGTTTGGACCATCATGATAGGTGTTCCTGTGGAAGAGTCTTCAGTAAAGAGATGAAGGTAAATTTAGGGATCAAAATGAAAAAGGATGACGAGAAGATGCTAAATATTCCCCAATGTCTTAAACTCTTCTTTCTGGTAGGTATTTTGTGTATGTTTGTGTTTTGTGTAAAAATGCTTAAACTGTACACTTGGGCATTTATGAAAACAGTCAGTCACTCACACAGTTTGGGAGGCTCCAGCATCTTACAGTACATCTCACATGAATTAATACTTTATGAGTTTCCAAACTGCTTCTCCAGGGAGTAAAGTAAAAGTGCAGCAACAGTGCAGCAATCAGATAATACACATTGGCAGTGTTACAATGGCTTCATTGGCATATGACAAGCTAAAGAAGGTTTTTTGAAGCTGACTGCATATAGAAGTTTTCCATGCAAAACCTTGTCCTACATATTCAAAACAGCTCCGAGCAAGGCGATGAAATTATTACATCAAACTGAGACAGTGCCCTTTTTCTTATTTCAGCTTGCATATAAGGGAAGGAACTTTCGTTAAGAAACTAATTCAGGACTTCTGGAAATGTGCTTATTTTCTAAGATTTTCTTTCTGTCTTGTGGCACGCTAGATGAGGACGTTGAAAACCTCTCATATCTGATCACTAAGTATATATCCGTGTCTTGTGGTTACTTTTAGAGAAAGGTGAGTCGATTTCCTGTAGTAAAAAAAGCACTACCACACTGTGAAAACGCTGCACTACAAGTAAAACTGGGTGCCATTAGCAAATTTTACTGCAGAACAATGTTCCCTGGTGTGATCTTTTGTGGTCTTCTGCTACTTATTTTCTGAATTGGAGGAGCTAGATAAGGACATTGAAACAGCTCTGCATAACAATACACTAAATATATGGCGATGACTTGTAGTGATCTTTACAGAAAGGCGAGCAGACAGGCAGAATTGATATTCTGGAGTAAAAGTAGCAACACCACTCTGTGAAATATCCGCTGCGACCTTATGGTAGCTGGGACAGGCTACAGTCCTTCCCGGACTGTCAATTGGATAAGTGGAAGAAAATGGATGGATGGGTGTAAAATTGCCCACTGCTATTAAAACTATGTGCTATTAATTTATTATTATTTTTTACTGAAGTACAACTAGTTATTCTGTAGAAGAAGAAGAATATCCCCTGTTGGTGTTTTATTGTTATATGTGATGCTTACTTTTTATTTTATTTTTTGATATTTCTGTTGTAGTCCCCATCTGTCTGTCTTCTATTCACCAGTTACTTTGATAGAAACACCTTTCTAATACCAGGTTGGACCTTATTTGCCCCAGAACTGCCTTAATTCTTCATAGCATAAATTCAGCAGGGTGCTGCAAATATTCTGATCTGACATGATAGTGTCACACAGGTGCTGCAGATTTGTCAGCTGCACATCTACAATGTGAAATTCCTGTTACACGACACCCCAAAACTGCTCTATTGGATTGAGATCTGGTGACTTTGGAGGCCATTTGAGTACACTGAACTCATTGTCATGCTCAAGAATCCAGTTTGAAATGACTTGAGCTTTGTGACATGGCGTGCTATCCTGCTGGAAGCAGTTATCACAAGCTGGATTCACTACGGTCATAAAGGGATCGACATTGTCACCAGCAATACTCAGATGGGCCGTGGTGTTTAAATGATGGTCAGCTAAAGGGGCCCGTAGTGTGCCAGGAACGTATCTCCCTCAACCATTTTATATCACTAGCTGAACCGTTAATACTGCACAGTATAAATCCATGCTTTCATGTTATTTATGACAATTTTTGCCCATCTTGAAATACCTCAGCAGAAATCATGACTCATCAGAACCTTGCCTGTTCTGATGAGTCATGATTTCTGATCAATTCTGTCCAATTCTATTAATCTCATCCAAATGATAACCTCAGTTTTCTGTTTTTAGCTGATAGGAGGGGTATCTGGTGTGGTCGACTGCTGATGGCACCCATCAAGGTTCAGTGTGTTTTGTGTTAAGAGATGCTCTTCTGCATACCTTGATTTTAATGAGTGGTTATTTGAGTTGTTGTTTTCTTCCTGTCAGCTTAAAGCAGCAGTCTGCTCTGACCTCGGACATCAGCAAGGCATTTTTGCCCAAAGACCTGCTGTTCCACAGACATTTAGTCTTTTTCTGACAATTCTCTATAATCCATCTGGCATCGACAACCATGTCAAAGTTACTTAAATCACATTCCCTCCTCATTCTGATTCTCAGTTTGAACTTCAGCAGGACATCATGATGACATCTATATGTCTAAATACGCTGAGTCGCTGTCATGTGACTGGTTAATTAGATAATTGTATTAATGAGCAACTGAACAGGTGTAGCTAATGAAGGACCTGGTTTCTCTGTCCTTCGTCTGTGTGTAGGTATGTATGAGTTCACTTTCAGAGGAGGTGGAACACCTGGAGGGCTCTCAGCACACCTGTTTCTGATCTTCGCTCAACAGCAGTATTTAGCCCTGGTCCTCTCCTTTGCTCTTTTCCATACTGTTGTCCTACATCATGTAGCATCTTTGTTCAGGCCTTTTATGGCAATGTGAACTTGTTTGCATACTTATCTGTTATTTGCTGTCGCCCTTACCCTTGTCTCTCCTTTGCCACCCCCCTTAATTCCCCTAACTGGAAAACCCCTCTTTGCTCGTATTCTGGATTGTTTGCTTACTGGCTCCTGTCGGTTAATCCCCTGTTGATGCAATATTCTCTGGTGACTGTCAGCGAAGCCTGTTAACTATTGCACCCATAACATAAGAATTTGTCTGCTTAATGCGTCTGTTTTTATTTTGGATTTATTTGTTTTTATGTATGTTTAGTTTATTATTTCACATCTTTTTTAATAGATTCTTCTATTTATGGGCCACGTTAATTGCATACAATGTATTTTGTTCTATTGCTTATGTCATATTGGCTTGTCAGTCAAGCACTTAAGACTGCACTAACCTGCATATAAGGTTCTGTACAAATAAAACCTGTCTGCAAATATTTTAGGTTAGGGTGACCAACCGTCCTCTTTTTTTGCACTTGTTGACTCATAAAAGCCTTTATGGTATTTTTTATTTCACCATTCATTAACCGCACAGAGAAGGCATTGTTTAAATATGTTAAAGTTTTCTTTAAGCAAACAGTATTATTATAGTTCTTCACGACTGGGCCAAGTGCCCTCTTTTTTGGAAATCAAAATATGGTCACCCTATTTAAGGTTAAGGATTTAAGGATGCAGTTTCCACTTCACCATTATGCTCTCAACCTTTCTTCAATAAAATATAAACGAAATATTGATATCCATGCCATAGACTACACTGCTATTTTCTTCCTCCAGCACACAAACTGAAATCAGCTGATTGTAGCGCAAATGCAAGTAGAACCGATAAGAGGGATCGATAGGCAACGAGACCATCAAATCAAAGGAATTGAACTACTGTGAACCAGCGTCTTATGAGGACCATGTATATTGATCATCTTGCTTTTATTTGTGTTTTTATTTCCATTTCCCAATTTTCCATTTCTTCATGTGTACCTTATTATTATTATTATTATTATTATTATTATTATTATTGAGTTATTTATTTTTTGCCTGTTTGGTTACTTCATGTTTTGTTGGGGTTTTACTTCTTGCTTTTGTTCCTGGTCTTACTTGCCCTCATTAGTTTCAACTAAAAAAACTGTGTTTCATGTCCAGTGTTCCTGAATTGTGCAGATATAGTGTCAGATGTTCGATTGCATGTTGCCTTTTATTCCTCATCGTTTGTGTCTCATTATCCCCTTGTGTGTGTGTGTGTGTGTGTGTATGTGTTAATAAAGATGATATTTTTATTTTCTCAGCCTGCCTCTTTGTCCCACAGGTCTTCTGTCCCCACAATCTGTGGAAGTCTGTTTAAAATAAAAAACAAAAAACAATAAATAATTCACGGTGAGAGTCGTTGTACAACGTGATGGATCGGGGCTGCATTTCAGCCAGCGGTTTACGTGATCTCGTCAAACTGGAGGAATTACGAATGCAGGAAAGTATGATCAGAGTTTGATCCACCATATACTTCCACGTGGAAAACATCTGATTGACTTTATTTTTCAGTGTGACAATGATCCTTAAAACACTGTCGATGCCTTAAAAGCAAACCTGAATAGAAAAACACACAGTGGAACAGTGACGATCAGTCATGGATCAAACTCCCCAGAGCCTGGAGTGGGATCATCTTCAGGAAGCCTGAAGAACTGTTTCTAAAGACTACTTAAAAAAAATGATAAAAATATTTCTGTAATTATTTCCCATATTACAAGTATAATGCAAAGAAATTAGGGTTGGCTGAAGTATAAGTAAGTGAAGCGTAAGCATATTCATCATTTTTTTTTTCCCCTTTGGACACCTTGTAGTGCCATGTCAATGGATTCTTTCCCTGATCTTTACCCTAACTGTTTTGCTTGCCATTTGTTTTAGATGCAAAAATGCAAAACCTGTGTCAGAAGGAAGACTCTTTTTACACAACATGATTATATTGCGTTGGAGGTTTGCGCAGGTGGAATATATGTAGAAGTCTTCTATTTTTTCCCCATTTTCTATCTATATGCTAACTCAAGCTAATGTCTGTTTGTTATGAGCTTTTTATAAATAAATATGAGACCAGCATCAACCTTTTGTTTTTTCCAAGCCAGAACATTAAATAAATGATTTGCAAAGCTGCCACTTTAAACCCTCAGTAATATCTCAGTGAAATGCTGTTCAGCAACCTGCTGGCTGTAGGCTATGTACATGCAAATAAAGGTGAAGCACTGCCAGGTGTAAAACCAAACATGTCCGCCCCCTCACTGTGAGGCCTCACACATCGTCGGGGTCAAAAGTGAAATTTTCCTTCAAGCTTGGTGAAGAATCACGAATGCATGTGGTTTGGCAGCAGCTTCAGTTCTAACATTTCTCTCACTAAACAGCAGCAGGTTGTAGAGGCAAAGTAAGAAACTGCAGAGCACTGCTCAGAAAGAAAGAAACCACAAGCCCAGCTCTGCCTGTGCCCTCCTAATCCCTCCACCCTTCTGTATTCATCCCTCTGCATCACCAGAATTCCAAACGGGTATGAATGTTTTTCTGCTCGCTTTTCTCAAAGCTGCGTATTAACAATTGTATCGTGCTGCAAATGGCATCTCCAAGGTAGGGGCTGACCTTCATCCCTCTGCAGAGGGCATGCCAGTAAATCCATTTCTCCAGAGATGCGGTTCACTGAATAACAAATCACGGGGCAGACGTGGCTTTCTTTCCCGTTAAGAAGCCCATTGCTAGAAGCTTCCTTTGCTGGGCGAGTAAAACAAGGAGTTTATTATAACGAGAGGGGAGTAGACAAATACAGAATATGCTACCCTGGAGCTATACCTACAACCACTTCTTTTTGTCCACTTTCTCTGCTGATTATAGCCTTGGTAAATTACCCATCATACCATGTGAAAAAAGCAATAAAAGCTTGTATATAAATAAATATGTAGTTCTCGCTTCTCCCTGGAGTTCACACATTTAAAAAAGCCCGCAATGATATTGACAACACCCTCAGTGTCAAATGCACAGTCCCATTTCTGCATTGATATCTCACGGATTCTGCATGTTTCTGTATTTCATTTCCGACGCGCTCCTCCGTGAACCAAATATCATCCACCTGTCAAAATCTGTTAGGGCTCGCATTTCACGAAACACCTTATCTTACTTCATGACCAATGTAACGTTATTTACACTTTGCAAACAAAATGGCTTCAGCCACTGTCAACACTGATAAGGGCCTTTAGTTGTGGAGTAAGGTGACAGCAGCCAGATTACAAGTTGGTGATTTACCTTATTCATTTCTGTGACCTAGAAAAGAAGACCAATTTCAGTAGACGCTGCTGTTCCCTTGCAGACAGACTTGATTTACTGTCTGTGGTGTTTTATTGAATCCTCCAAAGAACCGTTCAAGCAACTTTCTTTTTATTTGAGAAGAGATTACCCTGCAGATTGAAAGAGATACTATTTACAGCGTTTGCCGTACCCAATTTTTAAATCATTATGGAAGTGGTCTGAAGTGAATTGCATCTAATTTCGTTTTTGTTGACTTATAGAAAACTATGTTTGCTGAAGTTATCAAGTCATCATAATTGTCACCATTGTGACTACAGGTATATGCACCAACAGTGTGAAAACCTGGAAGAAGCTACTGTGGCAGTGAAACACTGTAAAGTGTTTATGTATTGTACAGATTTAATCCTATTATTCAATTTTTCACGAGTCTATATGATGTAATTGTTGCTATTTTGTCTGGCATACATACTTGGTTGTTATATCTTTATTGTTTTCACAAAAAAATAAAAAAAAATCCACCATAAAAGCCACGTTTTTTTGGCCGTACATAAATCAGACTTTTGGGTTATCTACTCAATTTCAGAACTTTTGAGTTAGTATGTTGAAATTTTGAGACAGCGACCTGAAATTTCATCTTATGAATGAAGTTTTAATTCTTTTCTGTTTTTGTTCAGTGGTGGTAACAAGCTTCCATAGCATTTGATACAATAATTGAATTAAAAGAAGGTGTGGTTCAATTTCAGTCTTATCTGCTCAGTTCATGGTCTTTATTTTAAATATGGAAGTACAACTTTTTTTTTCCAATTTTGAAGGGTCAATATTAGCAGTTTTGGGCCATGTATTGTGTTTTTCATTCTAGATGCTGCCATATTTGCCATGTAGCATGGTATGCTACATTATCATCTTAGGCCAGTTAGCGTAGTTTGCAAGCTGCATCTATAAACTGCATGAACGCATTACCTGCTTGTCAGTCTCATCTGACAGGCAAATAAAAATAAAAATATAATTTGGCTCAACAGAACTTCAGCAAATTCTTGTGGGCTGCGCCCTACAACAGACCATGGCATTTTCAGATATACTCCAAAAAACACCAACAACACTAACATGATTCAGAGGTCTTCAGGGACTCTAGAAGACTTTAAGCCTCAACAAAATTCAACAAACAAGTTTATTTCTGTTGTGAAGCTGGCCATCTTAACATGAGAGTCCATAGATTAACTAGCTTTTGAAGCGCTTTTGGCGGTTAGAGAAATGGCCATTTTTGGCACACATTTACACACGTGGCAAAACCATGGTTACTTCTTTAATTATTCATAACAGGACTAGGACTGGTCAAATGGTAAATTGCAGTCTCTGCTCTTCTCCTCATCAGACAGATGTGTTCATTCAGAGTCACAAAGGTCACATTTTACAGGTTAATTTGATTGATTGATTGTTTTTTTCCCCCAATTTTATATTTTCCACAATGGAGGTCATTAAAAAGTTTCAAATTTTGCATACATTTCAGAGTGTGTTGTTACATATTGCTTTTTTTAATTCATATTTATTCATTTATGGATCCACTTATGTGAGTGGACATGGTGGGGGGTAATAATCAAGTAGCACAATTGCTGAGGAAATTCACAGCATTGGTTATGAACAGATTTTTATCATTATACGTGAGTCACTGGCCGTTATATGGGGAACACATCAGGTTTCTGGTATGAATCAGCCAACCACAGATAATGCACAAAATCATCTGAAAGCTCGTCCTGTGCAACCAGAAGTTGGGCAACCAAACTGGGCACACAGATACATCTTTGGACTGTGAAGGTTCTTTTCTATATCAGACCTTATGATCTCACCATGTTGCAAGTAACCATGTACTACTGGACAAAAGGATTCATTTGTAACATTTATTAAACCATGGCCCCTTTTTAAAGCACCCAATTTTTTTAATACAGTGCACTAACATGTCATTTATGTGCATGAAACTACAATATGAATTTTATATTATGACATCATCATGTTGCCTAGCAATCACCTAAAAACTTTCCAAAATAACAGACCAAACAGTACTGTAGCTAAATTAAGGTAGTAATGTGAAAATATCTTTGCAATACCTTTACGGTTAAAATACATATATAAATTCCCTGTTGCAGGTCATTTTGGGTAAAGCAGGCTGCATGCCTCGCAGCCTGCTTTACCTATTACTTCTTCTTGTTCTTTTGGCTGCACCCATAAGGGGTCACTGCAGCAGTTCACATTCCTCTATCTCACCCCATCCCTGACATCCTCCTCTGTCATACCAACCCTCTGCATGTCCTTCTTCACAACATCCATGATTTTCTGATTGAAACAGTTCGTTGAACAGTTAAAACCACAGATCAAAAGTAACATGTTGAAATTTTTCGCTTTGTTTGTCCAGCAGACCAAAATTCAACTTACTTTACTGTTATGTGTGAAATAACAACGAAGAAAAAAAATGCATTTAGCAGTGCACATTGCTATTGAACAACAACAGGTTACCAAATATTGTGATGGCTCTAATTATTAAACTAACATATAATCACAATAAAAAAGAGTTTAAGAGAAATTTTTACCTTTAGGTATTACTATATATCCTGACCTTAAATATCTTAAAGGTCTGGATATATATTAGTACTTATATTGCCTACTTTATATTCTGCCTTCAGGTGGATAAAACATTTTCCAGTCTACTTGTGACTTTTAGCATGAAATGTTAAAGTTTGGAAACTTTAGAAAAAAAGAGTAAAGGAGTATTGATTTGAAGGCTGAGTACACATGGGATACAAAGGTGCTAAGAGCCTTCAGAGTGCATGCAGGATCAGTCTTACTTTTCTTCTCTTCTCTCCTCACACAAAGCATGCACGTAGTCTTGGGATGCCCACAGCTACAACCTGATAAGTGCATCAAACAGCCACACTCCCATGTAGGAGGCAGGTTACATATACGCACGAATGGGTGAGAATGGGCCTCATACCAGCTTATTAGATAAGTGGAGGTCCTGCATGGTGAAATGGAGCAGCGAGGAAGAGTTATATGCACTGCCTCCTCTGCAGTGTTGGTGGACCGCCAGCATCACCATAAACAGTCAGTCAATAGGCTGACTCAACAGTGTGTGAAATTAAGAGGGAAATAGAAGTAGACAGACATTAAGCCTCTCTCCCACTTCCCTTCACCCTCACAGACGCCAGACAGCAGCTAATGCACGCACACCCCCCACCGTCCTAACCCCCCAGAGCCCTCACACATTGCTATCACACACCAGCAGCACACCCGCTCCACTTCTTGTCATCTGCTCCTCAAAAAAAAGAAAAAAAATTAAAAATCCCACCAAACGCAGAAACGCTACACTGACCTCCTTTCACAGCATTAATGTAAATATGACACTGAGGCAAATTTCATGAGCATCTGTTTCTGTGAGTTACAGGTTTAATGAAACCTGCAGAGAAGTAGTGTGAACATCTCTAGATGGCAGAAGGCTCAAAGCTGCTTCGTGCTGACGAGGTTTTGTTTGGCGGCTGTTTCTGTTTATGTATGGAAATAGTAAAGACATGAAGTCAGTTTGTGCCATAAAGCTAAAGAGCCTCGATTTATGACACCCGAAGAAAAAAACAAAACAAGAAAAGCTCAAATAAACGAGAAATATCAAAGAAATACAGAATATTATGTTTGAAATTCACATTGCAGGGAAAAAAAAGGGAAAAAAAAAAACAAGCTCCTGCTCCAATAAAACCAGACATCTATTGTCAGAAGTCCACTGGGAAGATGTTGAGAATATCTCCCAATCTTTTCTTTTTTTCTTCCGGCTCCTTGATATGTTAATATGGGTCTTGTTTTTGAGTTCGAAACAAAATCCTTTCTGCTGAGAGCCTCATTTTCTCAAAGCAGGGAGGAGTCTCATTTCCATACGAAATGTCTGGCTGAGAATGAAACTACTATTAAGGAAATTTTGAACAGTGGCCCAATGATAAAATAGGCAGTTGCCAAGGTAATATGCAAAATAGACTCATTGACTCCAAGTTGAACTATGAGAACCGCCTCTAACATTGAGGCTGGAGAGTTGAACTGAATACTGCTGATGGGGGGAGTAAGATCTGCTGCTACATAACATTAATCATCACACAGTAACAAAATGCTGTAAACTCTCGTGTGTTTCATGCATTGCTTTTGGACAAGTCATTACAAGAAAGTAACTAAACACAGAAGAGTAAGCACAATTTTTTCAGCTTTACTAGAATCGCTTTATTGCTATGCTAGTTTAAAATGAATACCTTCTGTGAGCAAAACACTGACCTGCCAGGACATGCATATGGGACCGCTGCAGGTATACTGTAGTTTCCGTCTGTTTGGGTTCTGTGAGTTTTGGCTTCTGTGGGTTGGGCCTGTTCTAGGAAATGTAGCGAGAAACCTTTGGGAGGAAGCTGCCATTGGGCAGTGTCAATGCCACAGATGAGAGTATGTAGCAACTTTTAGGTGTGTTGTATGTGTTAGATAAATAGCAGGTTTCCCAGCAATGAGCAATACATCTGCACGTAGTTGATCAGTGTATGCATGTTTTATTATATGCCACGTTAAAAGTGAACAACCATACACAGATCAATTAACCAGCCCAGACCATCAGTTTGTCTTGTGTCCTAAGCTGCATGATAAATGTCCTTTTAAATCTAGCTGTGCAATCAAGTCTAATACAGAGTTGTTAGACTCATGTACTGCATATGCCACACATTTCTCCCAAGTGGAGCCAGGATGGATAATTAATTGCATAATCAAACAGCCCTCCAAATGTATCCCCTTTCTTTAGTGTAAAGACTATAGGTTGAAAGCATTCACCTGGGCCAGAGCCAAGATTAAATAAGCTGAAACCCAATAATAACCCAATAGAAATCAGCATGTATTTATTCTGGGTACATTTTTTCATTTAATGAGCAATCCATTTGCAAAACAGATGATATTAAGAAAAATTAAGGAACATTTCTGAATTAAATCTCAGTTTTTCCACATGCACTGAGCACATGTCCAGTTTACGGATCACAGCAGAAAAACACAAACCCTTAAAAACAACAATATTGTTCTACATTTAAAAAATATTGCAGAACAATACAGTTTAGACCCCTAGGTTGCATGTTTCCGACCCTTGAACCATGGCATACATCAGTGCTGTTATACATCAATATATAAACTGATATATCGGGTTTATCAGTTTTTTGGAAATTTGAAAATCGTCTCTGATATAGTTAGAGTAACTCTTAGAGCACATTTAGAAACTCTTTTTCTGTTACAGTCTGATCCTGGTGTTTGTGGACCAGCTTTGCTATTTCCCTTGGTGACTGTGTTTGGCTGCCCAGTGCCTGACAATGATGAGCAGGACCGCATCATTAAGCCTCTAGTTCAGACTATAGCAACAGTAGTTTTTTTCCTCCTGCTTCTGTCTTACATTGTTCTGTTGTATTTTGGATTAAGTTGTGTATTTTATAGCATTACTCATACAAATAATTTTTATTTTGTTTTATTTTATTGTCTTTCTTTGGAGTTATTACGTTGTTTTTGTTTTTTCTCTTTTAGGGACATTTTTTGCGAGGCTAGGCACTTTTGCTGAAGTCCCCTCACACTTATGCAGGTGAATGAAAGCACTGGGAGTATAAGAGGATAAGAGACACTATTTTGGTCTGTAGTGAGATTTGCAACAGGGATTGCAGTGAGATGCATCAGATCAATAGTTTGTAGCACCTCTGGACACTCCTCAGTGTAGACTGCCTCCCCAAATGCCCCCCAGTTGTATTGATTTGCTAGCTACACAGTAGAGCTGTTGTTTTTAACTATGTAGTATTATGTTTGTAGCTGTTGTTTTTTTTGTTATTATAAAGTGAAATTTAACTGTCCAACTTTGTGGGTTTGTTTGGGTTTTAACTTTTCTTTTGTTGCAGATCCGATCTTATTCTTTATTTGTCAAATAAATTATAAAAACTAATTCATCACGCCTCTGCCCATGCTTTTGCAACCAAGATTAATATTTTCAGGGTGTAATGTGTTGTTGGTTTTCTTTCTTCCAGTTTTCTTAAAGCTGCCATCCATCCATCCATCCATCCATCCATCCATCCATCCATCCATCCATCTTCTTAACCCTTCATCCTTCAGCATCACTGGGAGAGTCCATCCCAGCTGTCATAGAGCGAAAGGTGGGGCAGACCCTGGACAGGTTGCCAGTTAGGGCTTTATCAATCCTTCAGCACTGATTTTAAGCCTTAAATTCTACCATTATATTGAGTGTTTATTAAATTGTTGCACTGAAACTTAAATAAAAAAAAAAAAAATCTAAGGGACAAATTGTTGATCACAGGCACATTTTCACCTTCAAGTCCAAGGAGACTCAAGAATCCACTAGGGGGAGCAACATTAAACTAATGCAAAGTATTGAGACATGGTGTCAGGATTTGTATCATCTTCTGTGTGCAGCTTACAGACTCCATATCAAAAATAAGGCTCTTATGGTATACTTACTCTTTTTTAATTTGAGCAGGTAGGGATGTTTTTTGGGAATTATTCGTTGTCTACTTACATCATCCTAAAAGTCAACGGGGTGGAGACTTTTTCCACTGAGCAGGTTTTGAAGCAGACGAGTATAGAAATACAGGAGAATACAGCGCCTGGTGTCTTATTTCTCTGTAGTACACTGTGCTCGTTTTTTCTTTCCTTCAACCTGCAGTCTGATGCTGTCCTATCACTGAAGGCAGGCGGCTGAAGATGAATACAAGTGGCTGAGGGCTAAGAGAAGACAATGTGTGTAGAGACTCTTCAGCTAGATATTGACCAAAGGGGAGAAAAGCTGATGGAATTTCATTGACCTATGGCAAACTGCACAGTGTTACACAACCAGATCAATGTCCTCTCTCTCACTCTCTTTTTTTTTTTCTCCGTTTGCATCTCTGGGGGACTTTTAATGCTCAGACTTGCTCTTGTTGGAATCGTGAGGGCGGTGGAGCACCTGAAAATGTTGACAGATGTATGAGAAAATGTTCTGAGGCTCCTCAGGATTGTTGGCTACACCGTTTGATCTGCGAGATTGAAGGATGGCAAGCCAAGGTTTCAGCTGCTGTTGTATATTCCTCCTCTGACTTCAGAGGGAATGTAAGAAATAGAGAGAGTCTGTGATGTGGAAGATACTGCACAGATGCTGCATATGCTTCTCCCGCTCGGAGAGACATTTTGTATTCATGCAGTTGATGCGCTGCCTTTATGTTCTGTGACCAGGGTCAGCGGTTGAAAATATCTGATTAAATCCGTCTGGTTGATTTGCGATTCAGAGTTGTAAGGACCCGCGTGCCAGGCCAACATCTCTGACTTACAACAGACACAACAAAGATGATGTCAGGGTTTAATGTCTGCCGCAGTTTGAAATATGTCGGGCCTGAAGCTGAGATCAATTGAGAAGTTTGACGAGGCAGGCTTTGAGTTATACGTTCTTATTCTATTGTGAAAAACCCGAATATGTGCCTATTTAACAACTGCAAATACAACTGAATGAATCGAAAATGCTTTCATCTGGGGAAAATACAACTTAAACAATACTTTTAAACAAAGTTATGCTCTCATCTTACGGCATTGCAGAGCTACATCAAGGCGGTGAAGACACGAGCGTTTCTCAAGGTCTCCGTCAAGCCTGTTTTATTAAATGTAATCTGAGCTCATGTCTGTTCTGCTTTCAGTTTCTCGTTTGATCAGTAACTGTAAAAGTTTTACAGCTTTCCAGTTTGTTGTCCTGGAGTTGAAATCCCATGTTAAATAGTTGTTTTGACGCAAATGTCGAGTCATATCAAAACTTATTTGCATAACCCCAAACCTTATGAATCTCAGTCGATATAATCTGTTAAGAAATTTCGGGTAAGAAATTTCATCCTAAACCTTATATGCAATCCTGTTGGACGTTTTCTGGATACAGTTTTAGCAACAAGCATCGGTTTATTGTTGATGGATCTTTCATTTTGGACCAAATTGGTGATCAATACCATCATGCCTAAATCCAGAAGATAAAGTGGCTAAAAATGATGAATGGACCAGTACTTATATAGAGCTTTTTTACTCTATCTCAACACCACATTCACCAATTTACAGAGCACTTTATTCTGCGCTGTTATCATGCATGCACTCAATCACCAGTGGATGTGTCACAAGGGGAATTTGGGGTTCAGTATCTTTCTGTCTCCTCTAGACAACCCACTCTGGCTCCTGAGCTAAATGCCAGAGAATTTCTACAGCTGATGTTAACTAACTGTTGACTATTTTTTGCTATCTAATAAGCAAGGTGTAACCGAAGAGCATGTATGTGTAAACTAAAATATATAAAATTACAAAAAAAAATTTATTTAAACATCAGAGAAAAAGAAAATTGCCTTTTCTTTTACCACAAAAGAAAACGGGAAGATACAATGTGAACACACAGTATTAATGGGTTTTAATTAGTTATGTCTGAATAAGTTAAAAGAATACATTATCATTCTGTAGGTGAGAAGCAATATATCAGCCTTGCAGGTCATTGGATTTCAAGACTTGCAGGTGAGGGGATTTGGTCAATCATGAAACAGCCAATTGATTTTTGCTGTCTTTATTTGCAGAGGTTGGCATGAGGCGGGGGAAATTTCTTTTCCTGAGCATGCTGATTGAATGTAATTTGGTCTTTACACAGCAAACACACTCACCACCTGTTTTCTTTTTCACAGGCTGACATTTGGGGGATATGAGATTTTTTTTTGTTAAATGTTTGAAATAAGAAAACAACTGAAAAATAATATAGGAAGAAGTTTTGTTTGGCTTGGGAAGCGTGTGTTTCTTCTGAGAGGCTCTGCGCGAATGTTAGGAGGAGATTATAAGGAGAAATATTTGAAGTGTGCCAAATGTCAAATCAAATCAACACAGACTTTATTTATAAAGAAACTTTTTTTTTTTTTCCTAAAGCACTCGGCTGTCTTTCTTTCTGTAATCTCAGAAATTCAGGCGCAACATCCAGGGGTGGATTTAAAAACTTTTGAATGCTGTCGGGCGAGCTGCAGGAGGCGCTGGGGAGACGGTAATAAAAGCTGATTTTTAAAAAAATAGTTACAATAATCACATCAGTGCAATAACTGTCAAATAAACATTACATCTGTCAGTGCGCCCCAGGGCAGCTGTGGCTACAATGTAGCTTGCCATCACCAGTGTGTGAATGTGTGTGTGAATGGGTGAATGACTGATTGTAGTGTAAAGCGCTTTGGGGTCCTTAGGGACTGAGTAAAGCGCTATATAAATGCAGGCCATTTACCATTTACCATTTACATGTTGTTCTGTGACTATCAAAAAAATCTGCTTTTTGTAGCACCAAATATCTCAATATCTCATGATTGTAGCAATCATGTGATACTTATAGTCATTATGCCATTTATTTTTTGGTTTTGTACCTCTTTAAAGTTAAATCACATCGTTTTGTGGGGTTTTGTTGCAATATTCGATGATCATTTTGCATCTTGTTACGTTTGCTGTTATTGTTAGTTTTTATATGACTATTTTTGTATTCAAGAATCAGGAAATGTTAAAATCAATCTCAAACAGAACCAGTCTGATTCTAAGGGGTCCAATTTAGCCATCTGAATGGCTTTGCAAAGCGTGAAAAATTGCACTGAAGTCAGTGTTTTCAATAAGAAAAAAAAACCTTTTGGGAGTGGTGCTAACATTACACAAGAATAAAAATGGGTGGGAAAAAGTATTTCCAGATCTAGAAAAGTTGTGAGTCAGAAAGACATTAAAGACTGTGACAGTTTAATGCTTTTCCACTGTGAGCTGTAAACTGTAATGTACATGTACAGTAATGAGCGCTTATTTTTCAGGCTTTTCAGGCTGTTTTGTAAATGGGTTACTTACTGAATGAGTAAAAATTATTTAACAAGAAATAATGCCTTCTGTTGTCTGGCAATTTTTATCCAAAAAGAGTCTTTCACTTGGGAGTGTGATTTCAGCTTTTTAAAAATCTTGACTGTGGTGAACATTTTCAGAATGTACTTCTTAAATCTAGAGACAACAGATAAATGCAGTGCATGGTATTGGTATTGATCTTTCCCTCTTGAGATCAAATTGGGCTGTAGACTCACTGGCCACTTCATAAAGTACACCTTGGTAGTACTTACTAGGCTGGACCCCCTATTGCCTTCAGAGCTGCCTCAATTCTTGATGGTAATCTATGCCATTAAGGATCACAAGATGACATGCAGCTGCTGCATATCCATGACATAGTTTTCCATTCCACCACATGCAAAGGTGCTCTACTTAACTTAGATCTGGAGTGTCTGTGGAGGCCTTTGAGTATGTTCAAAAAACAGTTTGAGATCATTTGAGCACATTTTCCTGCTGGAAGCAGACATCACAAGATGGGTACACTGTAGTTGTAAAAGTACATGATCAGCAACAATATTCAGCTATGCTGTACGGCCACACCATTACACAGCAATCACCAGCCACAGACTAATCAGATCAGGTGACACTGTGTTCTGCTGTCCAGTGTGTGAACTGTAGCTAACAGGAGTGGCACAGAGTGTGGTCTTCTGCCCCTGTTCCCGATTTACTTCAAGGTTTGACATGTTGTACATTCAGAGATGCTCTTCTGCATATCTTGTTTGCAATAACTAGTTTTTTGAATTTCTGTAACCTTCCTATCACCTCCAAGCCGTCTGGCCATCCTCCTCTGATCTCTGACATCAACAGGGCATTTTCACCCAGAGAACTGCTGCTCAACGGATATTTTCACCTTTATGTACCATTCTCTTAATCTCTGGTGAAGGTTTTATGGGAAAATCTCAGTAGATCAGCAGTTTCTGAAATACCTACACCAGCCCATCTGGCACCAGCGACCATTCCACATTCAAAGTCACTTAAATTACCTTTCTTCCCCATTCTAATGTTTGGTTTGAATATAAGCAGTTCCTCTTAACCATGTCTACATGCCTAAATGCAGTGGATTGGTGCCATGTGATTGAATGATTGAATCTATGCATTTAGGAGGAGTCGAACTGGTGTACCTAATGAAGTGGCTGGTAAATGTAAGCTATATGCCGATGAATTAAAATCAATCTGACACTCTTTTGGAAAATAAGCAGTCCATCTACCTATCACCTTCTACTCCTATATAAATGAATTCTGTGTCGCACCTGATCACGTGTCTGGACCCACCCCTTTCGATACCAGCCTTGGCTTAATTACAATACCAATATTTTGTGTCTCTTTTCCACTGATCTGGAACGGCAGCATACTCAGGAGCACGACACAGCTACCCAGGGAAAAGCCAACACCTGGTTTCAATACTCAGCACTAGTTGTTTTAATCAAAACAACACACACAAAAACCCCCAGTTATGTTGTAATGTGATACTTGAATGAACTTGCATGTCATTTAGCTTTGATTCAAACCATATGCAGCATGTTAACAGAGAACATTTCTTGCGTGTTTGGAGAACAAACAGAGTTATTATATCTGCACACTAGAGACCATGCATACAAGCAGGGTAACACTGCAGAATAATTTGAGCGTCAGAAGTGTCCAAATAAGCTCAGCAGTGACGTCAAGTGCGAATGACACTATTCTCAGTAACAGCACACATTTGGAGTTATTAGAGTTTCGCTCTGTGGGGAGGATCTGGAGACCAGAGTTTAAAAAAATCCTTCTTGGCATCAAAACCCATATGGTTCCCTGCTCCCTATGGACAGACGGACAGACACACGCATGCTCTTAATCCAACACATACACATTTGCATGGTACATTTCCTTCACGAGTAAACAAAAACTCATGCAAGCCATGAAGCTATTGTGTATCTCTTGGCACACACACACACACACACACACACACACACATGGGGAGGGAGGACTATCAGTAGGCCCAGTCATGCTTTACCCATGCAGAGGTATCTGTTGGCAGTGGGAGTTATCACTGGCCATGGAGGCTTATTCCTCTGCCAGAAGACACCATGCCAGGAAATGACTGATAACAGTGCACAGCAATGACTGCCGGCTCACAGCAGCACCACATGTAGAACCTGAGCAAGATGAGGGAAAGATGGAAATATGTGCACATACATCATACAGGAGAGTACGTCCCTTCTCTGCCTTCCCCTCTTCCCTAATGACATGTGTATTTATGACCCATTAGCTCTGAAAGGGTAAACAGGATTGAGGAAGCAGCTCACTCAGAGGTAAAACTGCATTTTTCTGATCTAATATCTAAATCTTATTTGTTACAATGTCAAGCTGCAAAATGAAAACACTCATAGATGTAATAAGCATGGAGGGAAATTGATGATTTGCGTGATAGCCTGAGAAGGAATCATAACTTTGAGTCATAAACAGTGGTATTTAATTTAGGTGATTTAATATATATTTAGTGTAATGTTGTCATTTACTGCCAAAATCACTTTCTGTTTGTACAGGGAGACTGGGAAGGGTTTTGAAACCTTTCACGCGTCTTGACAGCCGAGGAATAGGGGCGAAAAGTTTTCTTTTTTCACCGGACACGCTCAAGAGAATGCAACATGTAATAAGGACCCTTTCCAGTTAAAAGATGGAATACAGATCCCAGTTCAGTCTGTGACAAATGATAAGCAATATGGAAAAATAGGAAATGGTACAAAAATACAGCTGCAAAAACTCTGCAGTAGAAAACGGAAGTAAAACATTTTAAGGAGAGGAGTCTTTTTTTAGCCTTCCCAGCTGCTGTGGATTTTTAAAAATATCCACTCTAAAAAACTGTAGTTTAGTTACTCTAAAGACATAGACAGTCTATAAAAGCTAGACATGGACAGTCTGAAAAGTGTAATCGATGGTTGTTGTCCTTCTAATAATAACAGCAGGGGGCGAATCTTTTGGTTTTTAAAAAGAAATCTGATTGAATGGAAGACCCTTGAGCTAAGGGAAAACTTTACTCTCTAACTTTCGGCCAGTATCGCCAATACCGATACCAATACCGATACCAATACCGATACCAATACCGATACAATATCGATACGCTACTTTTCAATAAATAAGGTGGATCCGTCATTGAATTGCTAAAGCGCAATTAATTTTCATGACCTTAAGTGTTTTTTGTGATGTTTCCTTTTTTATTATTAAATAGTTAAACCCCCGAACCAAATGGTGGACACCAGAGGTGAGGGGAGCTACCAAGCTGAAGAAGGAGTCCTATCGGGCTTGGTTAGCCTGTGGGACTTTGGAGGCAGCTGATAGGTACCGGCAGGCTAAGCGGAACGCGGCACGGGCAGTGGCTGAAGCAAAAACTCGGGTGTGGGAGGAGTTCGGAGAGGCCATGGAAAAAGACTTTCGGACTGCCTCGAAGAGATTCTGGCAAACCGTCAGGCGACTCAGGAGGGGAAAGCGGTGTTCTACCTGTACTGTGTATAGTGCGGGGGGAGCACTGTTGACTTCAACTGAGGATATTGTCGGACGGTGGAAGGAATACTTTGAGGACCTCCTTAATCCCACTGGCACGTCTTCCGTGCAGGAAGCAGAGTCTGGGGACGAAGGGGATGACCCACCTATTTCCGGGGGCGAGGTCGCTGAGGCAGTTAAACAACTCCTTGGTGGCAAAGCCCCTGGGGTGGATGAGGTCCGCCCCGAGTACCTGAAGGCTCTGGATGTTGTAGGGCTGTCCTGGTTG
>VOQK01029140.1:0-10710 GCA_015052645.1 Benitochromis conjunctus | reverse complement strand
CCTGTAGAGAATGAAGTCAGAGCTGAACAGATGGATTCAGAGTTACGCTCTTAAAGATGGGTTATTTTTTAGCATGGCGCTGTCTCAAAGTTTGCCTGCGGAAATGAACCACATGCTCTTTGAACCTCAGAGACATCGACACTGGTGTCTGAAGGCTAAACTTTCAGCTCAGCGCTAGCTAACATTTCCGCTTCACGACAAAGAACATGTCAGGGATAACCGGCAAAGACTGTGGCTTACTTCGCTCTTTCTCGCTTTGTGAATACCAGTCTGTCACCATTTCTAACACGAAAAGGGCGCCGGAAATAAAGTTGAAGTTTGATGTTACTATGGTAACAAGGTCACTTTTTTCCCCCCTTGTAACTTTATCGACAGAGTAAAGCACAACATTTACAGACATGTTTAACACTCGTTTTTGTTTAAATTTATTTATTAATATAGAAATAAGGAAATAAATGTAACTGAATGAATCATTTATTCTTTAATAAATAAAATCTAAAGAAACAACTTGTTTTTCCCCCCAGTCAATCACACAATATAAAAGATAACAACATTCCCTTCTTCTGGTTGTCTGTGTTTCAACAACACCATTATTATTATTAGATTTTATTATTATTATTGGTGTTGTTAATGTTGTTATTCAAGACAGTTTTGAACCGTACATTTTCATCCTTTATCATGCTTATCTATCTATCTATCTATCTATCTATCTATCTATCTATCTATCTATCTATCTATCTATCTATCTATCTATCTATCTATCTATCAGCAGCAGATTGTTTTATGATTTGGTGTTTTATAGTTAAAAATAAATGGAATTCTCTTCATTAGTAACCCTCATGGGTATCAATTTATGATCCAGGACTGAATGAAGACTTCCTACCATATGTAGTAGACACTTGAAGATTGGAAAAAAAATAAATTATGTTTTTGGAAACATTAAAATAAAAGATGAAGAGACTGGTGTCAGGTATTGCATTACAGTTTATTGTTTATATTTGTCATTTGTTGCACTCTCTGCAGGGAGTTACAGCTTGAAGGTAATACAGACTGAAGGTACAAGCTACACTGTAGTACATGCATGATGCTGTCTGTCACACTGAGAGGTTTCTTCTGAAGACTTCACACCCCTCCTCTTCTCCTGACCACTCCACAGATAGACAGTTTCCCTCTCAGCTCTACAGCAGTCTCATTGTCAGCACTGCCACCTTTGAGGCAACACACACCTGAACGATAAAACAAACCCTTTGAAATGATGTATGTACAGTAACAGCAGACGACTGTTATACAGGTGAGCGCGATAACAAAAGGCATCTTTTAAGGCAAAAATATGAAAAGCTGTGGAGTGCGATGAAGAGTAAAATAAGCATCCAGGCTGTGAGGAAGTTATAACTCTCTGCCAGTGAGACTGTGAGTGACAAAAAAAGAAATCATAAAGGCATTTTATTAACTTTAACGCTGAGTGACTGAAAGCTGGGGAGCGAGCTGTAATTTTATGTATTATGATTCATCTTTGCAAACATACAGACACAAATCAATAACTTGATCCATGGGAAAGCAAGAGGGTTGAAATCATCAGGGTCGCATCAGTTTAAGATACATTTTGAACTGATGCAGTAATGCACACATTTCAGGTAAAATATTTAAAGGCAAGTCTGAACCATCCGGGTCATGGTACTGTGTGGGAAATTATTTTTATTTTTATTTCAGCCCTAAAATTGTATTTTTCCTCAATCAGCCTCTGAGTAGGAGTAAGGGGATCGCAGGTGAATTCAACATTTGTTAGATGTTTAATTCCCTTTACTCAAAGATACTCTGCTTGTGCTTTGGCTTCTGCCTAGAAACAGGTGATGTCATCCATATGCTTCCATTTCCAAGTCGGGATTTAATGATACTTTTTGCTTATAGAAGCTCGTCTGGGTGCAAGGAGAACTTCACAACTGCTCAAAACTGGTTCATCACAAAAGTAAACCGGGTTTAGATTGCTGTGAGATCATAATTTTAGATTGATTGAGAATTAATTAACTTTATAATTTGTCTTTAGAAAAAGTTCAAATCAGCTTTATTTATACCACACAAATTAACAAAAAAAAGTCACCCCAAAGCACCTCAGAGACATCTGTGCACACCAAGTGTTGTGCAGTTTAAAAGCTTTTAAAAGGCATTTACTAGTTAAGGGTAGGGACTAGAAATCTCATAACATAGCCTCTGCTGTGGTTTGACCTTTTTTTTTCCCCCTAAAGCACCTTTGATGTGATATTTCTGAGAAAGGCAAAACTAAATAACTGGAGCACCACACTGCTGTCACTTATTCCTGATCTAAACCACCTGCACAGATTCGATTGAGCACATTTACAATATTTATTAGCATTAAACACTGGTAAATGTTTTTCTTTGTGTTTCAGAGGGTATTTGGGGCTCATTTTAATCTCTATACTTTTGTTATAATTCTTGTTTATCATATACTGGGCCTTGATGGAGCCAAGTCAACTTTATTCTGATTGGCTGCCCCTCACAAGCACAACGTTTGAGTGAGCTTTTGGCTCACAGAGACTATTTGTACGTAAGCTGATATCAGTATTTGAAGCGTGGCCGTGTTTAATATATTACAACAATATATAGATGGCAAAAAAAAAAAAGCATAATAGGCCTGTTTTAAAGACCTTTCACTTTGATCATTTTCTAATTACTCATGAATATTTCATTTTGACAGAGGCTGGAGCGCTTGAGGTTGTCTTCCTCCATTAGCAAGACCACTGCATAAATCAATAACTACATCAGGTGACATATATTTAAGGAGGTATTATTTGGCACTATAATCAACATTAAAGCAGGAGATATCTCTTTGTGTAGCAACCTTTGGAGGAAAATGAAACATGAGTAATTTTGCTTGAATTCCTCAAAGAGGCATGGTTTCAAGAGTGCTGTCAATAGCAGAGAGGAGTGAGAGTCTCCCTGAGCATCATCAGCAAAAGTCTAAACTGAAAACAGAGGGTGACATTTTATCGAGTAATCATTTACTGTACACACATGTAAAAAACTAAATTATAGCCCATACAAAATGTACAGTTTCATCTTCTTTTTGATGACCGTCACTCTTAGTTTACAATACGATCGCTTTTCTGTTTTGTGCTTTTTATGTGAACGCAGGTTTAGGTGGAACAGACCGTGGCACCATCATGGAGGAAGAAAGTCAGTCCCCTTTGCACTTTGTCTCTGTTGAGTCAAATGCCTGTGTCCACACATTAAAGGATTTTCTGATATATCAATGATATTATTAAAAAAAAAAACACAAAAAAAGACTGGTAGATCTACAGTATTGTCTAGTGAAGCTGATCCCGATCGGGACACAGCAGCCAGAAACCACACTATCCACCACCAAGGTTCTTACAGTCATTCAAGCAGCTTTCTCCGACTGAAGTCCACTAATACAGTAAGATCATATCCAGTGTTGTGCCATTGGAGCTGGAAGCAGCCAAACAGGGAGATACAGAGTTTCAGATTTCACTGATTGTTCGTTCAGAGGGATGGTACTCTTCCCTTCCTTTAGGGGAGGACATGTAGAACGACTGTGTCTTGCGTTTTAAGCGAGCCCTCTTGGTGGCCAGCGACAGACTGTGTTTGCTGGAGGCGATTATGTCAGAGATGAACTTCTTGCAGTCCACACAGACCTCCATGGTAGCCCAGTCCTCCGTCAGCTCTGGGGGAAGCTCCAGTTCTTCATGAGACTTTAAAGAGCCGTGCTTCGAAAACCTACAGAAACAGAGGAGAGGAGCTCGGCTTGAACGGGAGCAGAACACGACATTGTTTTGATATATTAACACTCTGAATTAGCTTTGGTTTGAAATGATCTAAAATTTGCATTCATAGCTAACCTAATCCATGGGTGATCGAATAAATGTGTTGAAAAAAC
Source organism: Benitochromis conjunctus (assembly GCA_015052645.1). Classification (NCBI taxonomy): domain Eukaryota; kingdom Metazoa; phylum Chordata; class Actinopteri; order Cichliformes; family Cichlidae; genus Benitochromis; species Benitochromis conjunctus. Next base: position 6,797 of record VOQK01029140.1, on the reverse strand, counting down.
AAAAAACACATCAAACAATTCACCCTGAAAAGACTTAAAAATTCACTTTAATTGTCTTTCATTGTTTGAAAGTGAGTGAAAAGAAAAGTTGAGTTAATATAATAATACAGGTAACTTCCTGATTTTCTTGTTGCCTTTGTGATAAGTACGTGGGTGGGTACTGAATGATTTGGTAAATTCGGACAAGCAGCCAAGCAGTTTCTGGTGTGGTAGTTGCAACTTTATCCAGTAGATGTCAGCAACACCCAACAAAGCCTCTGACTGATGAGGACCCGCCGTAGTAGCTGCAATGAATAAGGCCTTTACTTTGCATTGTGTGTTTATGTTTTCAGTATTGCAGTTTGTGATGACAAACACGAGATGTATGATCTCCTCCTTTTGATTGTTGCACTGCTATTTCTAGTTTGAATAGTATGGTTCATAGCTCTTACTTAGACATGGTCTTCTGGATGCTGTGGCGCTGAGGGTTACTGGAGGACTTGTCAGTTTTAGCAGCTGCTGCTGTCGCTGCCCCAGAAGCTTTTCTGGGACCTTTAGATGCTCCTTTTGCAGGTTCTTTCAAAGCGGGGGATGCAGCAGCCCCTCCTGGCTTAGAGGGACCTGGAGCTCCAGCCACTGACAGTCCTTGTCCTACAGAAGCCATGGCACTTATTCTCTCCCTGGGGAGAGTGTTGGTGGAGCCAATGGAGTAGATGGGCAAGCTGGAATAAGGTTTGGATGGCAGCCGCATCTGTCAGAGATGGAAGGCAAGTATGAAAGAGATCAAACTTCCTCACAATGCATCTGGAAACACAGTAATGATGCAAAACAAGAGAGAACAGTGTTGCCAGTTTGAATTTGGTTGACTGGGAAGAAATTAGCCAACGATCAGTGACCACCATTTGTCACATCAGGAAGTACGTTACACTATTTATTTATTTATTTTTAAAGAGGTTCACTTTACTGTTACCAGCACAAAGATAAAGGAAGATGTGATACTGCAGAAGAGGACTGATTTATACTACGTGCCTTACCTTTTTGCAGCACTGTGCACACACAGGCCTGCAAATAGATGATTGACAGAAATTACAAGAGAAGAGATGAACAAAAGCAGCCATAGACCCTTAAATAATTATAAACAGAAGAGCATTAATGAATTATGAAGATAATCATCTGAAACTGTTTACTTTTTGCAGAACTGGCAGGTGTAGGACCAGGTGAAGAAGGAAAACCTTTTGGCTCGACAACAGAAGCAAAGCTGCAACAGAAATATAAAGACTGCAGTAAGTATAAAGAAGCTAGTCGGAACCCAAAAAAACAACCAAAAAAGTTATACTGCGTTAGTGCTTCCACTCACAGTGTTATAATTTAACTGTGCTCATTTAGAAAGAATAAGTAATATCTGCTGATTGAAGAGAGATTATTTCTTTATAATAGAATTAACCTAGGCAATTAAAAAATGTATTACCTTCCCCTTCTTCATAGCATTGTAGATGTCTTTGTACTGCTGGAACTTCTCCAGCTCCGCCTTCACCAGCACCTGTCTGATGTGCATCACCTCCTCCACCGTCAGAGACAGACACTCCACAGGAAAACAGAACTCCTCCTGCAGCAACAACATAAATTATACACACAGCAGTGAGTGACCCAGCAGACTCATAACACAGGAGTCAGTGTTTTTCATTCAGCACACACATGCACAACTCTCCCTCTGCACCTTTAAGAGCAGTGTGAGTGGGTCTGGGCTACATTTGGGTCATAAAAATATCCTCATTGTTCAGTGAAAGAAAAGGCAGCTCAGAGGAGAATCGTGATGTGGAAAAAACAGTGAACGCTTTTTTCCTGCAGCAGTGCCGAGAAATAGCGTGTTCACAAAGCGTGCAATGATCGTCTTCAAGAACTGGCTAAATAAATGTAATTTCTTTTTATATTTATTGTCCAGCTGAAAGTAGCCATCAGAACATGATACACTGTGGTCATAAAGGGATGGACATGGTCAGCAACAATACTCAGGTATATTCAGTCGGTGCTAAGGGGCACAATGTGTGCCAAGAAAATAACCCCCACACCATTACACCACCAGCAGGCTTAAGTATTTATACCCACATTGTGACCCTAGCATCTGAATATGGCGGCAGAAACAGAAACTCATCAGACTGTGCAGCATTTTTCCAACGTGTACTTCTATTGTGCAATCTTGGTGAACCTGTGTGAATTGGGCCCTCAGTTTCCTGTTCTTAGCTCACAGGAGTGGCACCTAATGTGGTCTTGACCATGTCTACATGGAACTGGAGGAAGACAGAGAGCAATATTAAATAAGGGAACATCCTAGATGATTGTGGGTTTATTGTAAGGGGAGGCTGTTAATGTTCATAGACACAAGGTGTGTGTGTGTTTGGCTGCTACTCAGGGCATCCTCAGGGCCTTTGTAACAGTCATGCGAATTGTATGAATCCTTGATTGACTGCTTAAGTACAAGTTAATGCATCGTGGTTCTTCCCATCACTAAATGTTACCAGAAACGAGGAGGAGAGGAAACTTCAAATTCACTCTTTAGTCTTCAGAAACATGAAAAAAAGAGATCTTTGAATCTATGAACGTTTTTCCTGTTGTTTCCTGTAAAATCTCTTACATTTCTATGTTAGTTCTATGCATGAGCATGTTGCTATACCCTTGAGCCACTGTGTTAGATATCCAAAGCAATGTCATCAACCTGCTCTAGGTGAATAATATCTAGTGAATTAGGAGGATGGGCAGCTACGTTTATTATGACGGGACAGACTGATGGGCGACGGGCAAACCTCGGCCGAGTCTCTTTGAAGGATGTAAACCTTCCTGCACAGAGCAAAAAGTGTCTTCACCAACCCCAACACAAACACTTCGATAGGGTTGGAGCTCCACAAATGGTACAGAGTGGAGGGAGAAGGGTGGAGGAGGAAGGGAATCCAGGAGCGATACAAGATTTCGATTCCAAACTGAGCAAGAGAAGGTGGAGGTGTGTGTGTCTGGGAGGGAGGAAGAACAGAAAGCCTGCATTTTAACAGAGATTCGTGGTTCTGGTAAAAGAAAGAAGAGGGAAGAAAGCCTGGGCAAACAGAAGAGACAGATGACAGCGTGTATGTTTAGTTTCAATCTCATTTCTCTACAGATCTTGATGCTCTGCATACTGACCCCGTTACTTGATTGCACTGGACACTGACAGCCACTGGAACAAGTCAAAACAGCAATCGAAGGAATATGCTTTTAAAATAATGCATAAGTAGATTTGGTCTTTTGATTTCAATCTGGTCCAGTTCTGGCTCTCTTCCAAAGTGTGTCTTTTGTCTTGTCTCTCTCCCCTCACCCCACAACCAGTCGCGACAGTTGGCTGCCCCTCCCTCAGCCCGGTTCTGCTGGACTTTTTTTTCTTGTTACAAGGTTACACGTTTTTCCTTCCCACTGTCACCAAGTGCTTGCTCATAGGGGACTGTCTGATTGTTGGGGTTTTCTCACTATTAATATAGGGTCTTTACCTTATAACATAAAGTGCCTTGAGGTGACTGTTGTTGTGATTTGGCGCTACATAAATAAAACTGAATCGAACTGAACTGAATCCTATTTCCAAGTGTTTATTTTTAAATGATACACGAAGCTCTGACTCACCAGGGACTTGGAGCTCTGCTTGGAGGGCGGCTGAAACGGTCGGACATTAGTGGGTGTTTCCTTCTCAATGGAGTGTCTTCTCTGGGGGGTCTGACGCCTCTCTGGTTGAGGTGTAGAGGAGATGGGCAGGAACATGGGTGGAGCTGGTGTTCGTAGATGGAACGTAAGAGAGAGAAAAAAGGTTTAACTGCAAAGAAGCAATTGATTGGTTAATCTTTGGCTCAAGAACTACTGAACATAAATAATCTTTAAAAATGAAAAGAATTTGGGCAACACGACTGGCAAGGCTGCAAGATTAAAAGTCATCGATCACTGCCAGCAGATAGCTTAGTTGGGGGTGGTGGGGGGTTTAGAAAGGTTTCCTGACTCACTTTTCTTCCCCAGCACAGACTCTGGGGATGTGTCATCCATCAGAGATGTCGCCACGCTGGAGCTGCTCGCTGATTTGTGTCCAACAATCTCATCCTGAATGCACAGAATACACGTGCACTTCAGTCATCAGTTGTTTTGCACAAAGTAAACGCAATCTAGGAAAAATAAAACTCGAATACACAGAAACAGACTTCAGAGTCAGAGCTGTCCAGTTCAGCGAGGCAGGGAGCCTTCAGGAGCCTCTTTCTCTGAGGAGCAGAATGAGATCCAGAGGGTTCGACTCTGGGTGATCCAGATCCGTTGGTGAGGGACAGAGAGCTGGATGTCCTCCGGCCCATACGTGGGCTAAACTCATCTGCATAGAGCCATACAGGAGAGTGTCATTCAGGCACAGGGAGAAGAAAGCAGTTGAGACGAGACCCCAAACACATCCTCTTGTGATTCTTTGCATCCTAGAGAGGTTATACTTTGCATCTTTCTTTTAGTATCCCATTTGTTATATGGGGAAACAGAGTTTTCAAATTGTAGTGGGTTTCAGTGGGTGGTGAGGTGAAAGGATGCAATGAATGATGTTACAGAGGACTGAGTTTTGAGAGTCGCCGGAAGGTTAAAGAGGTTGGTGAAGGTTAAGTTTTTCCTGAGGGGAGGCATAGGAGCAGGACGGTGTTACACGCAGAGCATGGATGCCTTCTTCATGAAATATTTAAAATGTGGACTCCTAAAAACAGCTTCTCTCTCATGTCAACCCCCAGGGAACACTTTTGGGGAAAGCTAAGTCTTTGAAACCAAATTTCCAAATTTACTAAACATTAATAATCAACCACCTACAATACCAAGCTGCCTGATTCTGACTAGTTTCTGGGTAAAGCAAAAAGACGACCTGATGAGAGGGTTTGGAGGCAGGGAGTATGGGAAAAGCAGACAAGCGAGTGCCACAAGAGACAGATAAAAAAAAAAAACAGCTGATAGGATCGGTGGGAACACTGAAACTCTCCTTTCTCCCTTCAGCCGCTTGGGAAAATCATCCACATGAGCTCATCGTCTCAACACAAGCACTGTTCTTGCTGCCCAAACAGTCTTTTTACGACCAAAGATTCCTAAGAAGCTACATCACCAGTTTTTCTCTATTCAGCCATCATTCTAAACCCTTTCTTTGTTTCACCCAAGTCTCAGCATTCACATATTCAACAACAGGAGGTATTAGTTTAAAGCTGGCGGGCAGGGAGGAGACAAAACAGACAAGACCATTAGGTTAAAATGCAAACATGGCCTTCAGCATTGCTCATACGTTACCTATTCCAGTACGGAATAAATCCTGCGGCATACTGCGAGTTTTGCCAAAACCTAAAAGGGAGACCTCCTTTAATAGGATGGCTACAAGTAAATTCACCACTCAGTACACCTGTAGTTTATATCCAAATAAAATAGAGTGACTGAAATAGCAAAGAGTCAAGAAGAGTCATCTTAGTTTAGCATAAAGACCACAGCTTACAGTTCAGTTAAGGTTTTATTTTTATTTTTTTATGGCTATTGTTTAAGCATCTTAGCCGTACTTTAGACTGACGACATGTCCAGGGTGTAGCCCACCTCTCGCCCTGTGGTACGTGGGATAGAGAGAGAACTCCAGTGATCGACTGGTCCCCTACATGCAGGCACTAAGAGAGGAAAAAGACCTTCCTTTTAACAGGAAGAGACCTCCAGCACAACCAGGCTGGAGGAGGAGCAGCACATCTGCTGTGACCGGTTTTGCAGTAAGGGGAACAAACACTTGAATAATAGCTGGTACCAGTGATGAGCTCAAGTCAACATTGCATTGCAAAGCATACAAGAGTTTTGATTTGAGAGTTTTGTTTGTTTGGGATCATTGTCATGCCGTCAGCCACTTTCTACATGGTATTGGATGGTGGATAAAAAAAACTAGCGGTGTTTTTCTTTGTTCGTAATTACATCAATTTTAACAAGTTTTTTAAAACCACTGTCTGGACTGCAGCACCAAACCATGACAGAGCTTCCACCGTGTTTTACAGATGACTATAAACACTCACGGTTTTACCTTCCTCTTGACCTCCTCTGTGCATACTAATGACAAACTAATAATGTCAGAATTTCAAGTTTCACTTCATCAGACATATTTCTACTGATTTTCAGTCCAGTCCTTGTATAATTTGGCATATCTTACCTGCCATTTCTACCCGTTTCCCTTCTTTAAGAATGGTTTCTTAACAGCTACCCTTCTGTGTCAGATCTTTGCTGGATTTTTTTTCCTGTTTCTTAAGGATGTGACCTTTCAGACACTGTTCCTTTGCTTTTTTAGGCTTGCCTCTTCTTTAGTCTTCAAAGTCTTTGAAATTATATTGGAAACACTTTTTATGAATGATTTTACTTGAATGATTTATAGATCATTGTTAACTGGCTTAACAAAAACTTCAGAAAGCTTGAAGAACTACTGCTCAAGACCACTTAAAAGATACAAGAAAGTCTAGCTCCTTAAAAGCAAAACATAAAGAAACAAAGAGTGGCTCAAGACTTTTGCATATTATCAAACAGCATTTTACAAAGTTGTACCATTACAAGTTGATAATGTGGTGACAGTATTGCTGTTAGGTCGCAAAATTACCGACCACTTACAGACTTTTCTACAACATAGTAGTAATGTTACAGTAACAACATATAAACAATGTATTTCTGAAGTAACTATGATGTTATATCAAAAATTAGGGTAATGTTATAAAATTTTGTTATTAAGTGTTTTTAGACCTAAATATGTATTTATGAATAAAGTAACACTTTATTTTCAAAACATA
>VOQK01029138.1:0-11226 GCA_015052645.1 Benitochromis conjunctus | reverse complement strand
TTGCTTTTGTTGGTAATTAAGATCTGCTGAGGTGCAATGTGGCGTTGTATTAAAAGCAAAAGAATGGGAGTCTGTAAAACTCTGTAATGTCACCATAATTGCCCGACACATCCCTTTCTGCATTATTTTCCTTAAAGAAATAGTAATATTAAACAAAAACAAAGGTTATTGCACATATCAGATGGCATTTAGATACTGATACTGAGATATCTGTAATAGGTGAATGTCGTCTAAAAATATCAGTCAAGTCAGATATCAGTCGGGCTCTGTACGCAAGTCCTACGAGAGATTATGCATACAAAGAAATGATTTTGTTTCCCTTCGTCACCGACTTCTACTCAGAGCCACCAACATTTGTTAAACGTCTTCAAAGTAATCCTTCACACAGATGACACAGCAGTTATCAACCCAAAGGCATTTGTTTACTACTGCACTCCCCACCCTACCTCTTACTTTGCCTTCAGCATTTTGTCCAGTGTCCCCACCACAGCGGTCCTCAGTAGCACAGGAGCTCAGCCTCATCCTCTCATAAATATCTTGCCAAACATTGCCAAAATACAGCTCTGAGAGACTGTCACCGATTGTCCCACCAAGTCTTCTGTTGTGTGAAGTTTCAGTGTGAGGAAGATTTTGGTAGTTGCTTAGGGGAAAGGAAACTTAAAAAGCTTAAAGATCTGTAGGAGGTGTCGGGTAAAGAAAATGTAGGTCGGAAAGTGTCCAAAATGTCCAGCCTTTACGCGTGCTGTGGTAAAGTGTAGTGAAATGAGCCTAATGAGAGATTCTGCTGTTGTAGCTTTCGTATTTATCAACTTAACTGTTAAAACTGTCTGCTACTATAAATGTATTGTCTGTTAACGACAATATTGGCCTTAACTTGTTTACATTGAAAAATATATAGAGATATACGTTGCTCTGAAATATTAACGGGGGGGCTGTGCAGTTTGGCGCCACTTCAGGAGATCCATTCCAAAGCACCAATGAGAAATCCAGTGTGCAAAGAAACTAAACTGTAATGAAGTTTTCAGTTTTGCCGCCAAGGACTTTATGTTCTATACAAACGTTTGACATGACGTGACTTTTATAGGAAAAAAAAGATCACTTTATTTTAATGGTGCATGTCTTATTTTAGAATGACTCCGGCGCAGACTGTAGGCCTTCACCGGTTCGTTATATCCAAGCCGAGCAACCGTCAGTAATTTGTGGAGAGTTTTCAGCCCAATCACATCATGACTAGTGTGGCACATTTGCACTCAGCATTTGCCTTTTTTTTGCCATGACAATCCATTCAGCCCTTCTTATTAAAGGACCCTGATTGTCACTGTAATTTTTTTTTTCTCCATAGAAATAAAATGCTTATATTGGCACTTTATGTATAAGCTGGTGTGTGGGTGTTTTAAATGGGTGTCTATTTGTTTTCAAAGGGTCATTGTTGGGTTACATGTAGAGTATAATGCTGCTATTCTGGGCCTCAGTGAGCATGTGGAAAGTATGTCTCACTTTTACAATGGCATGTTGCCCTTTAGAACATTTGTTCATTTCAGAGGGAAATTGCAGTGCGTCAAAGAAGGTAAGCTTCATACATCATATATTCATCAGGCGTCAAGTGAAATATTTCAAATCCTTTTCTTTTCCCCAACTTGACAATGTTGTGTAAGCTCATAAAAATCAGAAATCCACTTTTTCAGGTTGTTAGACTATTTCCTGAGATTGATCAAAGAAGTATGTCTGTGAAGGTTCTCAGTCATCCAGGTTATTGTAGTCTAAGGAGCTTAGGAAAGAAAAGCGTCTGGACTTCTTTAAGTTTCCTTGAAGACGTTTCACCTCTCATCCGAGAAGCTTCTTCAGTTCTACAGTCAAATGGTGGAGAGTCCCAGATTTAAGCCCTATGGGAGTGCCCCCCCAAGAGGGACATGGACCCCCTTTTGATCCTCTACCTAATCACACGAGCCAAGGTGTGAAAACGGGTGTAGGTCACAATCAGCCAAGGTTTCGGGTGAACTCATTGTGAAACCTAGCCACACCCTATCAGGTGATTTCCTGAGGTCAGTAGGCCCAGGATGTGCGTGGGCGTTAAGGCGTCTGGGAAGGGGTCTCAAAACTGGATTATAGATGACAGTTGGTGTTGTAAACCACCGCCTCAGTTCAAAGATGGTCGTTCACAGTGGACATAGATGGCTTCTTTCACTCCTCTTTCACACCATCTTCTGTCCAAAATGTGAACATTGGCATCCTCGATAGAGTGAGGTTTGTCTTTTAGATGCAGATGAACCGCTGAGTCTTGTCCCATCTAGGTGGCTCTTCTATGTTGGACCATGGGTTTATGAAGTGGTTGTTTGGTCTGTCCAATGTAGAGGTCCACAATTGCTATTAGAACTAAAGAAGCTTCTCGAATGAGAGGTGAAACGTCTTCAAGAAACCTAAAGAAGTCCAGACATCTTTCTTTCCAAGCTCCTTAGATTGATCCAAGAAGGATTTCCAATATAGAAATGAAAAGTGTGTTCACTTATCCTCAGTTCTTGGTTTGGACTAGTTTACCAAGAACTGCTGCATTAGTGCATTGTGGCATGTGGATGATCAGATTGTAGCTCTGCTGATGTGTTGTTGAAACCCAGGTTGCTTTGACAGCGGCCTTTGGATCATCTGTGTTTTTAATCAGGTGTTTTTCATGTTCCTCTTGGCAATAACTGAACCCTGTAGAAGAATTCTCTACAGGGTTCAGGTCAGGCGAGCTGGCTGGCCAATGAAGCACAATAAGCTGTTCAACATTTGGTAGCAGTTCTGACACTGGAGGTAGATGCTAAGTCCTACTGGAAAAGGAGATCTGCGTCTCCATAAAGCATGTCAGCAGATGGAACCATGAAGACGATTGTGTTGACTTTGGACTTCATAATACACAGTGGGCCAGCCACCAACAATATCAGCATCGTCACAGACCATGGAAACTTCTCACTGGATTCTGTGCTTCTCCACTCTTCCTCCAGACAACTATAAGGCCCAGGGAGCAGGATCGCCCCAGCAAAGACTGTGGGAAACATTAAGTGGAGGATAGATTTTAAACTGTATTTTCACAAGTTTGAAAGCTTTTGCTATTGATAAAGACAACACCATCACCCAAAATAAATAAATTACCATTCATACTACACCAAATTATGAAATTAAATGATGTAAGTTTTTTTTTATTATTAATTAATACATTTTTCTGTGAGTCCACAGTAAAAAAATAAATTACAGGACAGCCTGGGCAATAAACTACCCAAACTCTTTGTGTAATTTTACACATTTATCCGTCCCACTTAAGATCCCACTGTGCTACTTAAGATTAAGTGAGCTGTATGTGGCTCATGATGTGTGCTCTTAATTTCATAATGAAATGCAAAAATTAGTGTGTGACAGTTGTACCCTCTTTTCAGAAGACGTATGCTTGTGGTGGCTCCTAATGCACTAATACCAGCTACAGTCCACTGATTGCGAAGCTCCTCTAACAGACAATCATCTGAAGACTGTGGTCATCCTTTTTGCTTGTCCACTTTTTCCTACAGACAGCCTATACAGCAATGACCTTCTGTGGCTTATCTCGCAATGATTGTCATCTGGACAGCTGTCAAGTCAGCAGTCTTCCTCATGATTGGGGAAGACTGCTGTACTACTGAACAGTGGTTGCATGTACTGAACTAGACACAGTATTCATACTGAGTTGTTCCACCAAACAATATAATGTCCCTCTCACCAAGATCAAGATCATCGCTCAGTGATCAGATAAGTGACAATAAAAGCACAGACTGAAGAAATGCCACTGTAATGTTCGTTTATTTCTCATTATCTACCCCTCAGGCTTAGGTACTAATCCTTTGAAAGCTGGAAAATGGCATACTTTAAGTGTTTAAAGTGAGCAGCTTCCATACATGTAATAACGATATTATATCATAAATATTATAATAAAAGATTGACTGTTTATACTACGGCGCTGCTGCTTTAAGTGGAGCAGAGGTGGAAAGTACTATCACCGTCTTTGGTATCCGTATACACGCTGCATAATAAGGATGATGGGGCAGCTGGTGGCGCGCGCAGGCTCCGTCGGAAACGCGCTTTGGGCCAGAGAGGGCGCGCGCAAAGCGGTGTGCAGATGTGTCGCAGATTTTGTAAAGTCACTGGACGCATGGAAAGAGCCAGCAAAAGGAAGTCGCTCTGGATAAATGGGCCTTTAAACTGTCAGGAAAAGGAGGCAGCCGAAGGAGACACGCGTGCAAGAAGACGTATCCGAGGGAGGGCTGTCATACGCAGTTAACGTTAGCTTAGTTTGTAAGGGGAGAGGAACGTTACTTTGACAGCTAAAAGCCAGCGGACGGCGGCGTGCGAAGAGATGGAGCTGTCAGCGATCGGAGAGCAAGTGTTTGCCGTGGAATCAATCGTCAAGAAAAGAGTTAGAAAGGTAAGCGTGTAAAAAACAAAATGCGGCCAAATGATCAGCCTCTCTAGCTCTCAGCACTTTAAGGAGACGCGCTTTTTTTCTTTTTCTTTTGGTGAACCAGAATGCTACTTTAAAGATGCTAATGAAAGCTTTAGAGATTAAACGAGGAGAGCAGCGATTCTAAGCTGGTTATCTAATTGCAGAGTGTATTGAGGGAGCAGGTGAGCGGAGGATGCCCCTTTAATTTGACACGGAGACTGTTGTTCCTGTACTACAGCTTAAAGTGTCAGGTGTTTGGCTTATAGGGGTTGAAGGAGGACGCGCTATCAAATACCCTGCTTTTGGGCTCGTTTGCTCGCTAATTGTGTTTGAGTCTAAGTTACCGTGTTGTATTGACATGTGCAGGTGCGAAGCTAGCTTTTGTTTACTCGCAGGGCACAGCCAGGCCCCCTGAAACTAGTGTTTTCCACCAGTGTCAAAAACTAATATACAAAATATAAATACAATGCTTAATGCTTACATACTTGTTTCCCAAGTCATACGCAACCCATATCATTCAGTACAAGGAGTTTTACTAAATGGTATGCAGAGTAATGTAAACTTTAATATGTAGTTTTTGTAATGAGCTGTAGTGTGAATTTATATAACTAACTGGAATTCTGTATAAATGGTTTGACGCTGAGCTTAAACACAGGCTTTACAGAGTAAAACTACTTTTTTGTTTTTAGATTTTAAATTTGGAGATTTTGGAATACCAGAGTTCACAGAGGAATCTAAAAGGGAATTGCTCCTTGCATTTTAGCAAATACATTTCAATACAGTGAGTATGTAATATTTACATGCATAATATTTATTAGAGCCCTGCGCATACATCAGCCGAAATTAGCCATTTGCCGATATAGCGGAATCAGTGGTCAAGAAATGAAAATTTGAAAGTTTGTCCAACAGAGTTCACGCTGCAACGCCACAACAACCAGCAACCAGCGGATCTGAGCACAATGAGGCAGGCAGTACATGTGTAATCCCCAAGTTGTTGTAACAAAAAAAACAAGATTTTTAAACTGCACTTTCATATAATTTTAGTAAGTACTCATAAATAACTACACATTAAAGTAATTTCTTGTTATGTGTAGTATATTGTAGTAGTATTAATATTGTAGTTGTATGTTGATATATTGGCCAATATACCAGATTTTTAAAACATCAAATATCAGTATCTGTCTTTAAAATTCTATATTGGTTTGACTCTACTATTTATGTGATCTTTTTGTAAGGTTTAGAAGTGATAGGTAATAAATGTATTTATTACCGCCAAACAACGATACAGTCCTTTTTTATGTGTGTATGTGTAACTAGTGATTAAAATGAAGTCGGGGAAAAGTGGTGACTTCACCGACTGGGAATACCGTTGAGAGCCTGGAAGTTATTATTGGATGATGTCACAGAGGATGACTAATCTGAGTAGATTGGCTAGTATGTGGAAAATATATAGTACATTTTGAATTGTGTTAATTATAGATATCTTCTGATGATATCATGGCAACATCTTCCCTACACATTCAACGAGAATAAAATGAGGACACGCATGAAATAGATAAGAAATAACAGATAATCATTAAATAAACTAATTTAAAGTGTGATTTGTTCCATTTTTTTAAAAAAAGCATTCAGATTTGTATTCATACTACTGTGTTTTCATATGATATGCTTGTATAATGTGATACATTTAGGATTTCTAATGTTGCTTATATAGTTTTACACATAAAAGCTTGAAAGATACAAACTTACAATGTACCACAAAGAAAACAAACACCTCTGGTTGTAGCAAACTGCACATTTCAATGAAATCCAAGTCACTGATGAAAAAGTGATAACCTTTCTGAGTTTGACATTTTGACCTGAACAACCTGATACCATCAAATCTAACCGTCTGGCCCTGAGATATCACATCCAGGCAGTTAAATTAGTTTAAATGTGAAAATGCTGCACAGAATAGTGATGCACTCCCTTAAGTTGCATCAAAATGAGACATGGTGCATCTGAGAGATGAGGTAATTGTTGATGGGTTGATTTCATTGTGCTTGGCAGTGGTTCCCAAACTGGAGGTGAAGGCACTCACAGTAGGTCGCAAGATCCACTATGAGAGGAGGAAAAAGAGTGGAGAGGAGCAGACAAAAGACACATTAGTTTCTATTAACTTTTTTATCCCTTCTTTCAACATGACGCTGTGCCTTTTTTTTTTTACTTGTAATTTGCTTCTTCAATAACTTAAACGGTTCATAACAGGGGGAAAAAACAAAAACTGCTCTATAGCTGAAGCTGCTTTCAAACTTTGTCTCCACAGGGGAATGTGGAGTATCTGCTGAAGTGGAAAGGATGGCCTCCAAAGTGAGTATGTAGATTAGAAGAATAAGATGGATAACATGAAATGAAACTGAATGTGACTCACAGAGTGGTATGCAAAAGTCTTGAGCCACCCCTCATTTTTTTAATATTGTACTTAACAGGAGCCAGTCTCGCCTGTAACTTTTCGAAAGTGGTCTTGAACAGTAGTCCTCTGGCTTTCTGAAGGTAAAACGCAACTAGCATCCAAAGAAGAGCTTTGGAGTATCCTTCAAGAAGCCTGGAGAGCTATTCCTGAAGACTATTTTAAAAACATCACAAGAAACCGTGCCTAGAAGACTTTCTTTAAAAGTGTGCAAACTCAGTTTTTGCATAACACGCTGAATTTCTGTGCATGGTTGCACATGTTACAATAAATTCTTGCACCTATTTTCCATTTTCATAGCAAAATATAAAGAAATGCCAGTTGGGCCAAGACTTATTCTCCACATAAACACTCTGTTCAAACTTGCAATCATTCATCAGTGATTCATCAATTCATCAGTCATATTTATCTTTTATAAAGTAAATAATATACAAGCATCAGATGTTGTGAAATTAATAATTTGATGAAAAACATGCTCATTTTCAATTGGATGCAAGCTGCATCTTTCAGAAAAGTTGAAACAGGGGCAACAAAACACAGGATGCTCTCATAACAAATCAGTTAACGTACAGTAGCAGTATGACTGGATAATAGGACATCCCGCAGAGGTGGGGTCTGTTGCCTCACAGCAAGAAGGTCCTGAGTCTTATTCCACCGGGCTACCATCTGGCTAGGGCCTTTCTGTGTGGAGTTTGCATGTTCTCCCTGTGTTTGTATGGGTTCTCCCTGGATACTCTGGCTTGGGGTTAGGTTAATTAATGATTCTAAAATGCCCATAGATGTGAAGGTGAGTGGTTGTCTGTCTCTATGTGCTAGCCCTGTGACGGACTGGGACCTGTCCAGGGTGTACCCTGCCTCTTGCCCTATGGTAGCTGGGATAGGCTCCAGTCCCCCAATGACCCTGACAAGGATAAGTGGAAGAGAATGGATGGATGGTATTCAGAGAAAAGTGTATGCAGGAGAACCAGTACCGAATGACAATAGTTGTCAGGCTCTGAGATGGCTCTGGATTAAAGATAGACACAGTCTTGCTGTGAAAATCTTCAAACTTTGTCACTTTCTCTAGGCCTGAACTCACTTTGGATAGACTGAGGCAAAGTGAAAAATCGTTTTACGGTCTGACAAGTCAGAATTTGAAATTCTTTCTAGAAATTATGGACGCTGTGTCCTCCAGGCTAGAAAGTAGAGGGGCTGTTTGGTTTGTTATGAGCACAACAAGGTGTATAGTGGCACAGTTAATGTGCACTTCTGCTAAGGCACCATTAATGCTCATCCATACTATAGATTTTGGAGCAATCTATGTATACTACCACCCAGACCATTACTCCTTCAGGGAAGGGCTGTTTTAGTGTAGACGAGAGTAGCAAACTGTTTTGTCATGTATTACAGCAGAATCAGTTTCTATTAAAGAGCCGTTATTGTTTAAGAGCCATAGAGACATATCAAGTAACAGTGGGTAAATATTTTCCTTTCACAATTATAGCAGTCCCTAAACAGTTAGTGTTGTTAAAAGAACACAGTGGTGCTCATGCTTCTGTTCCAGCTTTTATTGAAATATGTTACTGACACCATGCATGAATTTAAAATGACCATTTGTTTTTACAATGATAAAAACCTCTCTAACCTCTTTAACGTTCAATATGTTGTCCTTGTTTTATTTCAAATTAATACAGGTTTTAAATGGGATGTTTTGTGTCTTGACTTTGTGGGAATGGGGTTGTGTATACGCTAACCCACTACAACATTAAAACCACCTGCCTGATATTGTGTAGGTCCCCTTAGTGCCACCCATCGGGGCATGGACACAGGATCTGTGGGAGTGTCCTTCTTTGGGCCCTGTGGGTTGCGGGGTAGGTCCTCCTGTTCGATTGTATTGAGATCTTGGGAGCATGGAGGTCGGGTCAACACGTTGGGCTCTTTGTGGTGTTCCTCGAGTCATTCCTGAGCAGTTTTTGCAGTGTGCATGGGCACATTATCCTCCCGGGGTAAGCCGCTATCATCAGGGAGTGTAGTTACCATGGGGAGGTGTATCTGGCATGGAGCAATGTTTAGGTGGGTGGTACGTGTCAAGTAACATCCACATGAATGTCAGAACCTAAGGGTTCCCTGAAGAACTTTGTATTGTATGCAGATGATCGGTGTTTTTCACTTCAGCTGTCAGTGGTTTTAATGTTGTAAATACCAACATACTAACAAATATTGTACACGCACCTTTAAAAAATTACACCAGTGCAAGAATTTATTTTAACTAGAGTTCTAAAGTTTGTTTTTCTGATTTAGAAATACAATAAAGACAATGTGTAAGCACTTCTTTGGCCTTGATTTATCATTAATCAACAGACTGATTTTAATCAGCTTACTGATTATAAAAATAAATTATTTATGGAGTTCATTGAAAATGAAGAAAACTTTTATATACTTTTTTTTAATCGTCTTACAGGTACAGCACTTGGGAGCCTGAGGAACACATTCTGGACCGGCGCTTGGTTCAGGCCTACGAAGAGAAGTAAGACTGCCTTTAACCACCATTTATCATTCAGTTTTTTATCTTTGTATTTTACTCCTTTATTAGATAGATAGATAGATACAAATTATGTTTTTAGGGTTTTTTCTTGGAGGGAGTGTGCTATCAGTTATGATATCAGTGTGCGACTAAATGGGGTCAAGTTGGCAATTGCATGTAATCTGAATTTGATAATCCAGCAGTTACACTATATTGCCAAAAGTAGTTGTTCTTCTCCCTTCACGCACATAATAAACTTGACTCACATCCCATTCTTAATCCATAGGATGTAATATGATGTTGGCCCACCCTCTGCAGCTTCAGCTCTTCAGAGATAGTTTTCCACAAGGTTTAGGAGTGTGTTTATGGGAATTTTTGATAATTCTTCCAGAAGCGCATTTGTGAGGTCAGACAATGATGCTGGATGCGAATGCCTGGAATTTGACACTTGGCACAATGCACAAAGTACCGTTCTCCTGGCAACCACCAAACCCAGACTTGTCCATTGGTTTACCAGACAGAGGAGAGTGATTCAGAGATGCAAAGGGTAGAGAACGCGTCTGGACTGCTCTAGAGTCTAGTGGCAGTGTGCTTTACACCAGTGTTTCCCAACCACTGTGCCGTGGCACATAGGTGTGCCGTGAGAAATGATCAGGTGTGCCGTGGACGATTTTCTGGTTCCAACTGATTAGTATTTTAAGCGACCGGTGTAACAGGCAGAACGATTACATTCTCTTCCGCTAGAGGGCAGTATAACTGTTTGCTCTAATTAAATGGGTTGCCAACTGCGCGTAGTAGCTGTAGATAAATATTTGAAAAGAAAAAGTAGTCAATCTGACCTGGGTCCTGGAGAAAATTCCAACCCAGATGAAGGCCCTAGCATGAGTACTGGTCAGAATAAATGCAAAAAAGAGGTGAGGTGGTTCTTGGGGCTGGCTGAGTACTACCGCCGGTTTGTGCCCGGCTTTGCGGATCTGACCAGCCCCTTGACTGACCTCACCCGAAAGGGTGCCCCAGATCTGGTCCAGTGGACGGAGCAGTGCCAGGCGGCATTTGTGCAGGTGAAGAAGGCTATCTGTGGAGAACCACTGCTCTACACGCCTAACTTCTCCCTCCCTTTTATTCTGCAGACTGACGCCTCAAACAGAGGGCTGGGGGCCGTTTTGTCCCTGCAGGTAAGGGGGGTCGACCGCCATATCGTGTACATCAGCAGGAAACTGTCGGAGCGGGAGGCCAGGTACAGCACAGTAGAAAAAGAGTTCCTGGCCATCTGGTGGACTGTCGACTCGCTTCTTTATTACCTCCTGGGCCACCTTTTCACCCTCTGTTCGGATCACACCCCGCTGCAGTGGCTCCATCGCATGAAGGATGCCAATGCTCAAATCACCTGGTGGTATCTGACTCTCCAGCCTTTTGAGTTCAAGGTGGTCCAGGATCTGGGGGTGCAGATGGTCATGGCTGATTTCCTCTCCCACTCGTGCAAGGAGGTTGGGCAATTGGGGTATGTGGTTTGTGGCTCAGCTGCAGGGGAGGGATGGAGCAGTGGGTTCAGGGTGAGCTCCATCAGCTGATCATGTCTCCCCTATAAAAGATGTGCCAGGATCTGACGTGGTGGGATGTGTGTGGGTGGCAGCTGGAAAGCTGTGACAAAGTGTTGGTAAAAAACATACCAAACAATAAAATGTCTTGATCCACGCTCAATCATCCAGGTAAGTAAATCCCAAAAGGTTGATTCTGTTCATCTGGACGTAGGGTTTTCAGTGGGAGAAACGTTTCATCACTCATCCAAATGACTTCTTCAGTCTCAGCTGACTGCAGGTTTCCCCA